>JAUCBJ010003140.1:0-47055 GCA_032718475.1 Nemertoderma westbladi
GATATCCAACTGTTAATATATTTATGTACCAAACAGACACACTGATATCCAACTGTTAATATATTTATGTACCAAACAGACACACTGATATCCAACTGTTAATATATTTATGTACCAAACAGACACACTGATATCCAACTGTTAATATATTTATGTACCAAACAGACACACTGATATCCAACTGTTAATATATTTATGTACCAAACAGACACACTGATATCCAACTGTTAATATATTTATGTACCAAACAGACACACTGATATCCAACTGTTAATATATTTATGTACCAAACAGACACACTGATATCCAACTGTTAATATATTTATGTACCAAACAGACACACTGATATCCAACTGTTAATATATTTATGTACCAAACAGACACACTGATATCCAACTGTTAATATATTTATGTACCAAACAGACACACTGATATCCAACTGTTAATATATTTATGTACCAAACAGACACACTGATATCCAACTGTTAATATATTTATGTACCAAACAGACACACTGATATCCAACTGTTAATATATTTATGTACCAAACAGACACACTGATATCCAACTGTTAATATATTTATGTACCAAACAGACACACTGATATCCAACTGTTAATATATTTATGTACCAAACAGACACACTGATATCCAACTGTTAATATATTTATGTACCAAACAGACACACTGATATCCAACTGTTAATATATTTATGTACCAAACAGACACACTGATATCCAACTGTTAATATATTTATGTACCAAACAGACACACTGATATCCAACTGTTAATATATTTATGTACCAAACAGACACACTGATATCCAACTGTTAATATATTTATGTACCAAACAGACACACTGATATCCAACTGTTAATATATTTATGTACCAAACAGACACACTGATATCCAACTGTTAATATATTTATGTACCAAACAGACACACTGATATCCAACTGTTAATATATTTATGTACCAAACAGACACACTGATATCCAACTGTTAATATATTTATGTACCAAACAGACACACTGATATCCAACTGTTAATATATTTATGTACCAAACAGACACACTGATATCCAACTGTTAATATATTTATGTACCAAACAGACACACTGATATCCAACTGTTAATATATTTATGTACCAAACAGACACACTGATATCCAACTGTTAATATATTTATGTACCAAACAGACACACTGATATCCAACTGTTAATATATTTATGTACCAAACAGACACACTGATATCCAACTGTTAATATATTTATGTACCAAACAGACACACTGATATCCAACTGTTAATATATTTATGTACCAAACAGACACACTGATATCCAACTGTTAATATATTTATGTACCAAACAGACACACTGATATCCAACTGTTAATATATTTATGTACCAAACAGACACACTGATATCCAACTGTTAATATATTTATGTACCAAACAGACACACTGATATCCAACTGTTAATATATTTATGTACCAAACAGACACACTGATATCCAACTGTTAATATATTTATGTACCAAACAGACACACTGATATCCAACTGTTAATATATTTATGTACCAAACAGACACACTGATATCCAACTGTTAATATATTTATGTACCAAACAGACACACTGATATCCAACTGTTAATATATTTATGTACCAAACAGACACACTGATATCCAACTGTTAATATATTTATGTACCAAACAGACACACTGATATCCAACTGTTAATATATTTATGTACCAAACAGACACACTGATATCCAACTGTTAATATATTTATGTACCAAACAGACACACTGATATCCAACTGTTAATATATTTATGTACCAAACAGACACACTGATATCCAACTGTTAATATATTTATGTACCAAACAGACACACTGATATCCAACTGTTAATATATTTATGTACCAAACAGACACACTGATATCCAACTGTTAATATATTTATGTACCAAACAGACACACTGATATCCAACTGTTAATATATTTATGTACCAAACAGACACACTGATATCCAACTGTTAATATATTTATGTACCAAACAGACACACTGATATCCAACTGTTAATATATTTATGTACCAAACAGACACACTGATATCCAACTGTTAATATATTTATGTACCAAACAGACACACTGATATCCAACTGTTAATATATTTATGTACCAAACAGACACACTGATATCCAACTGTTAATATATTTATGTACCAAACAGACACACTGATATCCAACTGTTAATATATTTATGTACCAAACAGACACACTGATATCCAACTGTTAATATATTTATGTACCAAACAGACACACTGATATCCAACTGTTAATATATTTATGTACCAAACAGACACACTGATATCCAACTGTTAATATATTTATGTACCAAACAGACACACTGATATCCAACTGTTAATATATTTATGTACCAAACAGACACACTGATATCCAACTGTTAATATATTTATGTACCAAACAGACACACTGATATCCAACTGTTAATATATTTATGTACCAAACAGACACACTGATATCCAACTGTTAATATATTTATGTACCAAACAGACACACTGATATCCAACTGTTAATATATTTATGTACCAAACAGACACACTGATATCCAACTGTTAATATATTTATGTACCAAACAGACACACTGATATCCAACTGTTAATATATTTATGTACCAAACAGACACACTGATATCCAACTGTTAATATATTTATGTACCAAACAGACACACTGATATCCAACTGTTAATATATTTATGTACCAAACAGACACACTGATATCCAACTGTTAATATATTTATGTACCAAACAGACACACTGATATCCAACTGTTAATATATTTATGTACCAAACAGACACACTGATATCCAACTGTTAATATATTTATGTACCAAACAGACACACTGATATCCAACTGTTAATATATTTATGTACCAAACAGACACACTGATATCCAACTGTTAATATATTTATGTACCAAACAGACACACTGATATCCAACTGTTAATATATTTATGTACCAAACAGACACACTGATATCCAACTGTTAATATATTTATGTACCAAACAGACACACTGATATCCAACTGTTAATATATTTATGTACCAAACAGACACACTGATATCCAACTGTTAATATATTTATGTACCAAACAGACACACTGATATCCAACTGTTAATATATTTATGTACCAAACAGACACACTGATATCCAACTGTTAATATATTTATGTACCAAACAGACACACTGATATCCAACTGTTAATATATTTATGTACCAAACAGACACACTGATATCCAACTGTTAATATATTTATGTACCAAACAGACACACTGATATCCAACTGTTAATATATTTATGTACCAAACAGACACACTGATATCCAACTGTTAATATATTTATGTACCAAACAGACACACTGATATCCAACTGTTAATATATTTATGTACCAAACAGACACACTGATATCCAACTGTTAATATATTTATGTACCAAACAGACACACTGATATCCAACTGTTAATATATTTATGTACCAAACAGACACACTGATATCCAACTGTTAATATATTTATGTACCAAACAGACACACTGATATCCAACTGTTAATATATTTATGTACCAAACAGACACACTGATATCCAACTGTTAATATATTTATGTACCAAACAGACACACTGATATCCAACTGTTAATATATTTATGTACCAAACAGACACACTGATATCCAACTGTTAATATATTTATGTACCAAACAGACACACTGATATCCAACTGTTAATATATTTATGTACCAAACAGACACACTGATATCCAACTGTTAATATATTTATGTACCAAACAGACACACTGATATCCAACTGTTAATATATTTATGTACCAAACAGACACACTGATATCCAACTGTTAATATATTTATGTACCAAACAGACACACTGATATCCAACTGTTAATATATTTATGTACCAAACAGACACACTGATATCCAACTGTTAATATATTTATGTACCAAACAGACACACTGATATCCAACTGTTAATATATTTATGTACCAAACAGACACACTGATATCCAACTGTTAATATATTTATGTACCAAACAGACACACTGATATCCAACTGTTAATATATTTATGTACCAAACAGACACACTGATATCCAACTGTTAATATATTTATGTACCAAACAGACACACTGATATCCAACTGTTAATATATTTATGTACCAAACAGACACACTGATATCCAACTGTTAATATATTTATGTACCAAACAGACACACTGATATCCAACTGTTAATATATTTATGTACCAAACAGACACACTGATATCCAACTGTTAATATATTTATGTACCAAACAGACACACTGATATCCAACTGTTAATATATTTATGTACCAAACAGACACACTGATATCCAACTGTTAATATATTTATGTACCAAACAGACACACTGATATCCAACTGTTAATATATTTATGTACCAAACAGACACACTGATATCCAACTGTTAATATATTTATGTACCAAACAGACACACTGATATCCAACTGTTAATATATTTATGTACCAAACAGACACACTGATATCCAACTGTTAATATATTTATGTACCAAACAGACACACTGATATCCAACTGTTAATATATTTATGTACCAAACAGACACACTGATATCCAACTGTTAATATATTTATGTACCAAACAGACACACTGATATCCAACTGTTAATATATTTATGTACCAAACAGACACACTGATATCCAACTGTTAATATATTTATGTACCAAACAGACACACTGATATCCAACTGTTAATATATTTATGTACCAAACAGACACACTGATATCCAACTGTTAATATATTTATGTACCAAACAGACACACTGATATCCAACTGTTAATATATTTATGTACCAAACAGACACACTGATATCCAACTGTTAATATATTTATGTACCAAACAGACACACTGATATCCAACTGTTAATATATTTATGTACCAAACAGACACACTGATATCCAACTGTTAATATATTTATGTACCAAACAGACACACTGATATCCAACTGTTAATATATTTATGTACCAAACAGACACACTGATATCCAACTGTTAATATATTTATGTACCAAACAGACACACTGATATCCAACTGTTAATATATTTATGTACCAAACAGACACACTGATATCCAACTGTTAATATATTTATGTACCAAACAGACACACTGATATCCAACTGTTAATATATTTATGTACCAAACAGACACACTGATATCCAACTGTTAATATATTTATGTACCAAACAGACACACTGATATCCAACTGTTAATATATTTATGTACCAAACAGACACACTGATATCCAACTGTTAATATATTTATGTACCAAACAGACACACTGATATCCAACTGTTAATATATTTATGTACCAAACAGACACACTGATATCCAACTGTTAATATATTTATGTACCAAACAGACACACTGATATCCAACTGTTAATATATTTATGTACCAAACAGACACACTGATATCCAACTGTTAATATATTTATGTACCAAACAGACACACTGATATCCAACTGTTAATATATTTATGTACCAAACAGACACACTGATATCCAACTGTTAATATATTTATGTACCAAACAGACACACTGATATCCAACTGTTAATATATTTATGTACCAAACAGACACACTGATATCCAACTGTTAATATATTTATGTACCAAACAGACACACTGATATCCAACTGTTAATATATTTATGTACCAAACAGACACACTGATATCCAACTGTTAATATATTTATGTACCAAACAGACACACTGATATCCAACTGTTAATATATTTATGTACCAAACAGACACACTGATATCCAACTGTTAATATATTTATGTACCAAACAGACACACTGATATCCAACTGTTAATATATTTATGTACCAAACAGACACACTGATATCCAACTGTTAATATATTTATGTACCAAACAGACACACTGATATCCAACTGTTAATATATTTATGTACCAAACAGACACACTGATATCCAACTGTTAATATATTTATGTACCAAACAGACACACTGATATCCAACTGTTAATATATTTATGTACCAAACAGACACACTGATATCCAACTGTTAATATATTTATGTACCAAACAGACACACTGATATCCAACTGTTAATATATTTATGTACCAAACAGACACACTGATATCCAACTGTTAATATATTTATGTACCAAACAGACACACTGATATCCAACTGTTAATATATTTATGTACCAAACAGACACACTGATATCCAACTGTTAATATATTTATGTACCAAACAGACACACTGATATCCAACTGTTAATATATTTATGTACCAAACAGACACACTGATATCCAACTGTTAATATATTTATGTACCAAACAGACACACTGATATCCAACTGTTAATATATTTATGTACCAAACAGACACACTGATATCCAACTGTTAATATATTTATGTACCAAACAGACACACTGATATCCAACTGTTAATATATTTATGTACCAAACAGACACACTGATATCCAACTGTTAATATATTTATGTACCAAACAGACACACTGATATCCAACTGTTAATATATTTATGTACCAAACAGACACACTGATATCCAACTGTTAATATATTTATGTACCAAACAGACACACTGATATCCAACTGTTAATATATTTATGTACCAAACAGACACACTGATATCCAACTGTTAATATATTTATGTACCAAACAGACACACTGATATCCAACTGTTAATATATTTATGTACCAAACAGACACACTGATATCCAACTGTTAATATATTTATGTACCAAACAGACACACTGATATCCAACTGTTAATATATTTATGTACCAAACAGACACACTGATATCCAACTGTTAATATATTTATGTACCAAACAGACACACTGATATCCAACTGTTAATATATTTATGTACCAAACAGACACACTGATATCCAACTGTTAATATATTTATGTACCAAACAGACACACTGATATCCAACTGTTAATATATTTATGTACCAAACAGACACACTGATATCCAACTGTTAATATATTTATGTACCAAACAGACACACTGATATCCAACTGTTAATATATTTATGTACCAAACAGACACACTGATATCCAACTGTTAATATATTTATGTACCAAACAGACACACTGATATCCAACTGTTAATATATTTATGTACCAAACAGACACACTGATATCCAACTGTTAATATATTTATGTACCAAACAGACACACTGATATCCAACTGTTAATATATTTATGTACCAAACAGACACACTGATATCCAACTGTTAATATATTTATGTACCAAACAGACACACTGATATCCAACTGTTAATATATTTATGTACCAAACAGACACACTGATATCCAACTGTTAATATATTTATGTACCAAACAGACACACTGATATCCAACTGTTAATATATTTATGTACCAAACAGACACACTGATATCCAACTGTTAATATATTTATGTACCAAACAGACACACTGATATCCAACTGTTAATATATTTATGTACCAAACAGACACACTGATATCCAACTGTTAATATATTTATGTACCAAACAGACACACTGATATCCAACTGTTAATATATTTATGTACCAAACAGACACACTGATATCCAACTGTTAATATATTTATGTACCAAACAGACACACTGATATCCAACTGTTAATATATTTATGTACCAAACAGACACACTGATATCCAACTGTTAATATATTTATGTACCAAACAGACACACTGATATCCAACTGTTAATATATTTATGTACCAAACAGACACACTGATATCCAACTGTTAATATATTTATGTACCAAACAGACACACTGATATCCAACTGTTAATATATTTATGTACCAAACAGACACACTGATATCCAACTGTTAATATATTTATGTACCAAACAGACACACTGATATCCAACTGTTAATATATTTATGTACCAAACAGACACACTGATATCCAACTGTTAATATATTTATGTACCAAACAGACACACTGATATCCAACTGTTAATATATTTATGTACCAAACAGACACACTGATATCCAACTGTTAATATATTTATGTACCAAACAGACACACTGATATCCAACTGTGTGCGGCGGCAAACAAGTAAAATTAAACAACTCCCAAAATCCTGAGTATTATAAAACAATAATCGAGTCAAAGTTAAAAGCGTAGAATGTTTATGTTCCTTGAAACGACATTATCATATAAAAGTAGCGGCTCATATTAAACGAGTTAGTCAAGTTCCAAGAAATCTAATCGGCAGTTTTCTAGAAATAATCGCCAAATTATCGAACTAAACTAAATTAATTTCGCGGCCGTTCCAAGCATTGCATCACCCCATGTAGATAAACGAGGTCAAAGGTCACCCAATTATTGTTATTGCGAGTTACATTTGCAATTAATTGCCTCGACTTTATTCCGCAACACGAATAGTTCCTGTTCCATCGCGTTCACTTTATTAATGAGGAACTCGATCTTTAGGTCTCTGTCCTCCTCAGCGGAGGCGGCGACGACGCGCAGTCTGGGTTCCGTGGGTTGGGAGACAACGCGGACCGGATCGGGGGGTAGCCTAGCAACCGAGTCCGGGGGCGGCTGCTTAGCAACCCGGGGGATCGTCGACGGTTGCGTAGCGACGAGTGTAGGAGTGGTCGCTGGTTGCGTGGCAACCGACCGAGGAGTGGTCGCTGGTTGCGTGGCAACCCGAGCTATCTCCCGCTGTAACTTCCCATTGAGCGACACCGAACTATCGACTTCCTCTAAACGAATGGAATACGTCGTCTCGCCTACGATATTGACGACTTTAGCGCGGAGCATCTTGCAACCGCCTTCGTCATTGGCGACGAGATTCTTAAAGAATTCGACCTGCAGGTCGTTGAACTTCTGTTCGGAATCGAACCCGTCCAACACGGCGCAGATCGTCGGACACGGGAAGTCCAACAGCTTCCCGTGGAGTTTACGGAGGTTCTTCTTCTCGACGTTCTCTATGTAACCGAAGTCGATGGCCAGAACGCTGAGACACCCTGCGGCGGCTTCCAGCACCTCCGCCCGGTAGAGCGCGCCGTCGGACAGCGTGGCCACGGAGACCTCGCCGACGACCGGCTGATACTCGCCCCCAGAGGGGTCCGGGTCCGCGTACAGCCGTTGCATCGTCTCCAGTAGCAACCCGAGCTCCATGGCGCGGTCCACCGGCTGGCAGTAGAACCGCTGCGGCCCCTCGGCGTGCGAGACGATAACCATAAGAGACTCCCCCACCGCGGGGATCGGGGAGAATATCGAGGCGCGAGTCACCGTCTGGGTGACCAGCGGGAGAGCGTGACCCTGACTGAGCAACCACTCGCGGACGTTGAGTAACTCTGACGACTGCGACTCAACCACAACATCGACGTTCCAACAGTTATCCAACCCGGTACTCTTATAATGAACCTCGACTCGCTTATCGGGGAACAACAACTCCTTGGCGTCGAGTATAGCAATGGGCGACCAGATCCCGTTGGCTAGAGTTCCCTTACAGTCCGCGAGCTTACACTCGACGCTCTGGGCCGGGATCCCAGCGAGTTCGGCCCCCGAGACTCGTTGGATCCGGTGCACTTCGGCGGTGTTCGCGTAGTCGATGAACTGGACCGCGTAGCAGCCCGGACGGGGCGGGGAGACGCCCCCTATCGGACGGGCGCGGTAATACTCGCCGTCTTTCTCGTAGCGGGCGATGCAGACCCCGGAAGGGGGGCCGGGCGGCTCCGGGTGTCGGAGTTCCAACTGGATCAGTCGGTTGATTCGGTCCAGAGTCGTGAGCACCTCATGCTGGGGGCTTCCGAAGACGTAGAAGCTAGAGGGCGAGTGGTACTCCGAAACAACAGTCATTATGGGAGCGGTGGGGGGAGAAAGCTTTGGGATGCCGGATAGATGAGTAGCGGGAGTTGGTGACTGTGGTGCGCCGCTTAGTGTTTGACCTTGAAGTGTACCACTCAGTGGGTGATGCGCGCCACTTGGTGGCGGATGTGTACCACTCAGTGGGTGAGGCGCGCCACTTGGTGGCGGATGTGTACCACTCAGTGGGTGAGGCGCGCCACTTATTGGCTGAGCTGCGCCACTTTGTGGCTGCGGTCCGCCTAGCGGTGGCTGAACGCCGGTCCGTCGAGATATCACCTCGTTAATATCGCGCCCCCCAGCGCCGAAGGCACGAACTATCAACACATCAGACTCCTTCCACACCACCTCCATCTCGGCTAACTCCATCAATAGCTGTGCGTCTGTCTCCATGACAGCAGAGTTTCCGACCTCAGACAGACAGCAACGGACCCCCTGGTAAGGAATCCTAGCGACATTCTCGGGTAGACGCACCACCTGTAGGAGGAATGGAATTGTTATTCATCACGTTTGACCGGATATGACGTCATATCCGGTCAAATATATAGAACGCCAAAGGATAAGATAAATATTCGCAGTGGCAATTCATAGATAATTACCTCACTAACTCGGTAGTGGACCTACAGATAAATGGGTTACCAGTAGATAATTACCTCACTAACTCAGTAGTGGACCTACAGATAAATGGGTTACCAGTAGATAATTACCTCACTAACTCGGTAGTGGACCTACAGATAAATGGGTTACCAGTAGATAATTACCTCACTAACTCGGTAGTGGACCTACAGATAAATGGGTTACCAGTAGATAATTACCTCACTAACTCAGTAGTGGACCGGACCTACAGATAAATGGGTTACCAGTAGATAATTACCTCACTAACTCGGTAGTGGACCTACAGATAAATGGGTTACCAGTAGATAATTACCTCGCTAACTCAGTAGTGGACCTACAGATAAATGGGTTACCAGTAGATAATTACCTCACTAACTCAGTAGTGGACCTACAGATAAATGGGTTACCAGTAGATAATTACCTCACTAACTCGGTAGTGGACCTACAGATAAATGGGTTACCAGTAGATAATTACCTCACTAACCCAGTAGTGGACCGGACCTACAGATAAATGGGTTACCAGTAGATAATTACCTCACTAACCCAGTAGTGGACCGGACCTACAGATAAATGGGTTACCAGTAGATAATTACCTCACTAACTCAGTAGTGGACCTACAGATAAATGGGTTACCAGTAGATAATTACCTCACTAACTCAGTAGTGGACCTGCAGATAAATGGGTTACCAGTAGATAATTACCTCACTAACTCAGTAGTGGACCTACAGATAAATGGGTTACCAGTAGATAATTACCTCACTAACTCGGTAGTGGACCTACAGATAAATGGGTTACCAGTAGATAATTACCTCACTAACTCGGTAGTGGACCTACAGATAAATGGGTTACCAGTAGATAATTACCTCACTAACTCGGTAGTGGACCTACAGATAAATGGGTTACCAGTAGATAATTACCTCACTAACTCGGTAGTGGACCTGCAGATAAATGGGTTACCAGTAGATAATTACCTCACTAACTCGGTAGTGGACCTACAGATAAATGGGTTACCAGTAGATAATTACCTCACTAATTCAGTAGTGGACCGGACCTACAGATAAATGGGTTACCAGTAGATAATTACCTCACTAACTCAGTAGTGGACCTGCAGATAAATGGGTTACCAGTAGATAATTACCTCACTAACTCGGTAGTGGACCTACAGATAAATGGGTTACCAGTAGATAATTACCTCGCTAACTCAGTAGTGGACCTACAGATAAATGGGTTACCAGTAGATAATTACCTCACTAACTCGGTAGTGGACCTACAGATAAATGGGTTACCAGTAGATAATTACCTCACTAACTCAGTAGTGGACCTACAGATAAATGGGTTACCAGTAGATAATTACCTCACTAACTCGGTAGTGGACCTACAGATAAATGGGTTACCAGTAGATAATTACCTCGCTAACTCAGTAGTGGACCTACAGATAAATGGGTTACCAGTAGATAATTACCTCACTAACCCAGTAGTGGACCGGACCTACAGATAAATGGGTTACCAGTAGATAATTACCTCACTAACTCGGTAGTGGACCTACAGATAAATGGGTTACCAGTAGATAATTACCTCACTAACTCGGTAGTGGACCTACAGATAAATGGGTTACCAGTAGATAATTACCTCACTAACTCAGTAGTGGACCGTACCTACAGATAAATGGGTTACCAGTAGATAATTACCTCACTAACTCGGTAGTGGACCTACAGATAAATGGGTTACCAGTAGATAATTACCTCACTAACTCGGTAGTGGACCTACAGATAAATGGGTTACCAGTAGATAATTACCTCACTAATTCAGTAGTGGACCGGACCTACAGATAAATGGGTTACCAGTAGATAATTACCTCACTAACTCAGTAGTGGACCTGCAGATAAATGGGTTACCAGTAGATAATTACCTCACTAACTCAGTAGTGGACCGGACCTACAGATAAATGGGTTACCAGTAGATAATTACCTCACTAACTCAGTAGTGGACCTGCAGATAAATGGGTTACCAGTAGATAATTACCTCACTAACTCGGTAGTGGACCTACAGATAAATGGGTTACCAGTAGATAATTACCTCACTAACTCGGTAGTGGACCTACAGATAAATGGGTTACCAGTAGATAATTACCTCACTAACTCGGTAGTGGACCTACAGATAAATGGGTTACCAGTAGATAATTACCTCACTAACTCGGTAGTGGACCTACAGATAAATGGGTTACCAGTAGATAATTACCTCACTAATTCAGTAGTGGACCGGACCTACAGATAAATGGGTTACCAGTAGATAATTACCTCACTAATTCAGTAGTGGACCGGACCTACAGATAAATGGGTTACCAGTAGATAATTACCTCACTAATTCAGTAGTGGACCGGACCTACAGATAAATGGGTTACCAGTAGATAATTACCTCACTAACTCAGTAGTGGACCTGCAGATAAATGGGTTACCAGTAGATAATTACCTCACTAACTCGGTAGTGGACCTACAGATAAATGGGTTACCAGTAGATAATTACCTCACTAACTCGGTAGTGGACCTACAGATAAATGGGTTACCAGTAGATAATTACCTCACTAACTCGGTAGTGGACCTACAGATAAATGGGTTACCAGTAGATAATTACCTCACTAACTCGGTAGTGGACCTACAGATAAATGGGTTACCAGTAGATAATTACCTCACTAATTCAGTAGTGGACCGGACCTACAGATAAATGGGTTACCAGTAGATAATTACCTCACTAACTCAGTAGTGGACCTGCAGATAAATGGGTTACCAGTAGATAATTACCTCACTAACTCGGTAGTGGACCTACAGATAAATGGGTTACCAGTAGATAATTACCTCACTAACTCAGTAGTGGACCTACAGATAAATGGGTTACCAGTAGATAATTACCTCACTAACTCGGTAGTGGACCTACAGATAAATGGGTTACCAGTAGATAATTACCTCGCTAACTCAGTAGTGGACCTACAGATAAATGGGTTACCAGTAGATAATTACCTCACTAACCCAGTAGTGGACCGGACCTACAGATAAATGGGTTACCAGTAGATAATTACCTCACTAACTCGGTAGTGGACCTACAGATAAATGGGTTACCAGTAGATAATTACCTCACTAACTCGGTAGTGGACCTACAGATAAATGGGTTACCAGTAGATAATTACCTCACTAACTCAGTAGTGGACCGTACCTACAGATAAATGGGTTACCAGTAGATAATTACCTCACTAACTCGGTAGTGGACCTACAGATAAATGGGTTACCAGTAGATAATTACCTCACTAACTCGGTAGTGGACCTACAGATAAATGGGTTACCAGTAGATAATTACCTCACTAACTCGGTAGTGGACCTACAGATAAATGGCTTACCAGTACATAATTACCTCACTAACTCGGTAGTGGACCTACAGATAAATGGGTTACCAGTAGATAATTACCTCACTAACTCGGTAGTGGACCTACAGATAAATGGGTTACCAGTAGATAATTACCTCACTAACTCGGTAGTGGACCTACAGATAAATGGGTTACCAGTAGATAATTACCTCACTAACTCGGTAGTGGACCTACAGATAAATGGGTTACCAGTAGATAATTACCTCACTAACTCGGTAGTGGACCGGACCTACAGATAAATGGGTTACCAGTAGATAATTACCTCACTAACTCGGTAGTGGACCTACAGATAAATGGGTTACCAGTAGATAATTACCTCACTAACTCGGTAGTGGACCGGACCTACAGATAAATGGGTTACCAGTAGATAATTACCTCACTAACTCGGTAGTGGACCTACAGATAAATGGGTTACCAGTAGATAATTACCTCACTAACTCGGTAGTGGACCTACAGATAAATGGGTTACCAGTAGATAATTACCTCACTAACTCGGTAGTGGACCGGACCTACAGATAAATGGGTTACCAGTAGATAATTACCTCACTAACTCGGTAGTGGACCTACAGATAAATGGGTTACCAGTAGATAATTACCTCACTAACTCGGTAGTGGACCTACAGATAAATGGGTTACCAGTAGATAATTACCTCACTAACTCAGTAGTGGACCTACAGATAAATGGGTTACCAGTAGATAATTACCTCACTAACTCAGTAGTGGACCTACAGATAAATGGGTTACCAGTAGATAATTACCTCACTAACTCGGTAGTGGACCGTACCTACAGATAAATGGGTTACCAGTAGATAATTACCTCACTAACTCGGTAGTGGACCTACAGATAAATGGGTTACCAGTAGATAATTACCTCACTAACTCAGTAGTGGACCTACAGATAAATGGGTTACCAGTAGATAATTACCTCACTAACTCGGTAGTGGACCTACAGATAAATGGGTTACCAGTAGATAATTACCTCACTAACTCGGTAGTGGACCTACAGATAAATGGGTTACCAGTAGATAATTACCTCACTAACTCGGTAGTGGACCTACAGATAAATGGGTTACCAGTAGATAATTACCTCACTAACTCGGTAGTGGACCTACAGATAAATGGGTTACCAGTAGATAATTACCTCACTAACTCAGTAGTGGACCTACAGATAAATGGGTTACCAGTAGATAATTACCTCACTAACTCGGTAGTGGACCGTACCTACAGATAAATGGGTTACCAGTAGATAATTACCTCACTAACTCGGTAGTGGACCTACAGATAAATGGGTTACCAGTAGATAATTACCTCACTAACTCGGTAGTGGACCTACAGATAAATGGGTTACCAGTAGATAATTACCTCACTAACTCGGTAGTGGACCTACAGATAAATGGGTTACCAGTAGATAATTACCTCACTAACTCAGTAGTGGACCTACAGATAAATGGGTTACCAGTAGATAATTACCTCACTAACTCGGTAGTGGACCGTACCTACAGATAAATGGGTTACCAGTAGATAATTACCTCACTAACTCGGTAGTGGACCTACAGATAAATGGGTTACCAGTAGATAATTACCTCACTAACTCGGTAGTGGACCTACAGATAAATGGGTTACCAGTAGATAATTACCTCACTAACTCGGTAGTGGACCTACAGATAAATGGGTTACCAGTAGATAATTACCTCACTAACTCGGTAGTGGACCTACAGATAAATGGGTTACCAGTAGATAATTACCTCACTAACTCGGTAGTGGACCTACAGATAAATGGGTTACCAGTAGATAATTACCTCACTAACTCGGTAGTGGACCTGCAGATAAATGGGTTACCAGTAGATAATTACCTCACTAACTCGGTAGTGGACCTACAGATAAATGGGTTACCAGTAGATAATTACCTCGCTAACTCAGTAGTGGACCTACAGATAAATGGGTTACCAGTAGATAATTACCTCACTAACTCAGTAGTGGACCTACAGATAAATGGGTTACCAGTAGATAATTACCTCACTAACTCGGTAGTGGACCTACAGAAAAATGGGTTACCAGTAGATAATTACCTCACTAACTCAGTAGTGGACCTACCGATAAATGGGTTACCAGTAGATAATTACCTCACTAACTCGGTAGTGGACCTACAGATAAATGGGTTACCAGTAGATAATTACCTCACTAACTCAGTAGTGGACCTACAGATAAATGGGTTACCAGTAGATAATTACCTCACTAACTCGGTAGTGGACCTACAGATAAATGGGTTACCAGTAGATAATTACCTCACTAACTCGGTAGTGGACCTACAGATAAATGGGTTACCAGTAGATAATTACCTCACTAACTCAGTAGTGGACCTACAGATAAATGGGTTACCAGTAGATAATTACCTCACTAACTCAGTAGTGGACCGGACCTACAGATAAATGGGTTACCAGTAGATAATTACCTCACTAACTCGGTAGTGGACCTACAGATAAATGGGTTACCAGTAGATAATTACCTCACTAACTCGGTAGTGGACCTACAGATAAATGGGTTACCAGTAGATAATTACCTCACTAACTCAGTAGTGGACCTACAGATAAATGGGTTACCAGTAGATAATTACCTCGCTAACTCAGTAGTGGACCTACAGATAAATGGGTTACCAGTAGATAATTACCTCACTAACTCGGTAGTGGACCTACAGATAAATGGGTTACCAGTAGATAATTACCTCACTAACTCAGTAGTGGACCTACAGATAAATGGGTTACCAGTAGATAATTACCTCACTAACTCAGTAGTGGACCTACAGATAAATGGGTTACCAGTAGATAATTACCTCACTAACTCAGTAGTGGACCGGACCTACAGATAAATGGGTTACCAGTAGATAATTACCTCACTAACTCAGTAGTGGACCGGACCTACAGATAAATGGGTTACCAGTAGATAATTACCTCACTAACTCAGTAGTGGACCGGACCTACAGATAAATGGGTTACCAGTAGATAATTACCTCACTAACTCGGTAGTGGACCTACAGATAAATGGGTTACCAGTAGATAATTACCTCACTAACTCAGTAGTGGACCTACAGATAAATGGGTTACCAGTAGATAATTACCTCACTAACTCGGTAGTGGACCTACAGATAAATGGGTTACCAGTAGATAATTACCTCGCTAACTCAGTAGTGGACCTACAGATAAATGGGTTACCAGTAGATAATTACCTCACTAACTCAGTAGTGGACCTACAGATAAATGGGTTACCAGTAGATAATTACCTCACTAACTCGGTAGTGGACCTACAGATAAATGGGTTACCAGTAGATAATTACCTCACTAACTCGGTAGTGGACCTACAGATAAATGGGTTACCAGTAGATAATTACCTCACTAACTCAGTAGTGGACCTACAGATAAATGGGTTACCAGTAGATAATTACCTCACTAACTCAGTAGTGGACCGGACCTACAGATAAATGGGTTACCAGTAGATAATTACCTCACTAACTCGGTAGTGGACCTACAGATAAATGGGTTACCAGTAGATAATTACCTCACTAACTCGGTAGTGGACCTACAGATAAATGGGTTACCAGTAGATAATTACCTCACTAACTCAGTAGTGGACCTACAGATAAATGGGTTACCAGTAGATAATTACCTCACTAACTCAGTAGTGGACCGGACCTACAGATAAATGGGTTACCAGTAGATAATTACCTCACTAACTCGGTAGTGGACCTACAGATAAATGGGTTACCAGTAGTGTTGAGAACTGAATCAATTTTGACTAATTTCAGTTACAGTTACAGTTTCAGTATTCAAAGTTTTGAATTTCAGTTACAGTTACAGTTTCAGTATTACAAAGTGTAACATTTCAGTTACAGTTATAGTTTCAGTATTACAAAATTGAACATTTCAGTTTCAGTTACAGTTTTGATCGCGATAAAATTTCAGTTACAGTTTCAGTTATAGATTCAATATATTATCCCACGACATAGTAAGCAGTCATTGAAATAATGCCTGTCTCATCGGGGCGGGGTGCAGTGCAGTCACTCACCCAATGAGTCACTTGCCCAACAAAAATCAAACGAATCACTCGCCCAATAAAAAAGGTTATCTAAAACTAAAAATGGGTCACTTTAATATATATTACTGTAATATACACTAATAATACCGGTAATATTCATTACGAAACTGCCTCTTTATAGAGCATGACTGCCTGAGCGGTATAGGTTAGTTGTTGTAGGAAAGATGGACCCCATCTATGGTAATATTTTGTAACTAATATTCTGATAGTACTGAATGTAATGAAAGTGGCGCTCACAAAATCAACTAATGAACAAAAGGCACCCACATTTTACTCTACATCTGGATTTAGTGCTTGTACTGTTGTAATTTATTGTTTTGGTTATAAAGGCATGCTTCTGAAACCTGCTCATTTCCCTTAATTTATAATTTGTTGTAGTAAGCATATATTTGTAGTTTTTATTAGACCCACCTCGTTAAGCTACTCCTTTCACTTTTTAAGTTTAATTGTAATTTTGTAATTTATAATGGTAAACTTGATAAAAATTTAATTTCCAGTGCCTCTAGTGTGATATCCCCTTTGATATTAATAGTACCAGTGACATTAATTTTCATAATGTAAAATATATCCGTTATATATCCCTCTACCAATTACCATTAAGGGGAGATGGTACCCCAGACCTTTTCAAAAATTGAACAATTTTCGAAATATTTTTTTTGTTAATTCTAAATCAGAATTTAACGTAGATTTCAGAAATCGAAATCCTAACATCACATCACATCATAAGCTTAAGTTGTCTGTTTTTTTTGTTTGTCTGTCTATTGGTCTGTTTTTCTGTTTGTCAACAGATTATGGATATATAAATTTACACCACCTAACTAAAATAATTGCTACATAGGTTTTCGTGGTCGCGGATTTAATTTCCGGGGTCAGTTTTCAAATTTGACGTAATCTAGTTTGTCTGTCTGTTTGTCCGTCTGTCGGTCTGTCTGTCAAAAACATAACGAATCACACAACGTAACTACAATTTTCACTGTGGGGGTTTTTAAGGTCGGTGATTTCATTTCTGATGTTATCTTTCTTGTTTAGAGGAGTCTATTATGCATGTATATTTGTCTGTCAGTCGATCTGTCTGTCAAGAAAGACATACAGACAGACTTAAACGGACATTCTAGGTTCATTCAATTTTTTCAGCAACTAGGAAAACCCCCATATCAGAAATTATAGTAAAGTGATGTGTTTACTTATATTTTATCTGTAAGACCGACAGTCAGTCAGACAGACAGACAGACCTTTACAGACAGACAGATAGACATACAGACAGTCCAGATGTCATCAAACATTAAAACATGTATTAGAAATGAAATCAGCGACTAGGAAAACCCCCATATCTGTAATTTTATTCAGGTGATATGTCTCCTTATATTTTGACTGATAGACAGACAGACATAAAAACAGACATTCTAGGTTCAGTCAAATATTAAAATTGACATCGGAAACGGAATCTGTGACTAGGAAAACCCCCATATCATAAATTATAGTAAAGTGGTGTGCTTACTTATTTATTGTCTGTGAGATTGACAGACAGACAGAATGACAGACAAACAGACAGTCCAGATGTCATCAAACATTAAAACAGATATCAGAAATGAATTCAGCGACTACGAAAACCCCTGAATCGTAAATGTTGGTTCGCTGGAGTATATATTTTGGCCTATTTTTGAAATTTCCCGCGTTTTACATTAGCGGGAAGGTTTGAAAACTTAAATGCGTTTTTCTCGGCATCTTATTTTTCGTGAAATTTAGAAATAAATGTACCTTTATCTCGAGAACGGCTCCATGGAATTGGCTGAAATTTTCGCAGCACGTTTATGAGACACAATTGTGGAACCTCTAAAAACATATGTTTAAAACAATCATCAAATGTATTTCTAATATAAACTTCGAAAATGTGTCATTTTTTGTTTCTGGTGCAATTAAGTGACCCTCAAAAATAGACTCAAAAAAAGTATTTTTATGTTCCAGGTGTGTCTCGATAGTTACTCCGCCCTTCGGAAATTTTCATGAAATTCCATCTTGTAGAACCAGCGTAATGGGTACATGTGTTAATAGTAAAATGTATAGGGATAGCCTGAGGTACCATCTCCCCTTAACTATATTTTTGTTTATCTAAAACATTTACATTTGATATGCGATACTTAGGAAGCAAAGAATGCTGATAAGGCTGATAATAGTCTAATAGTTGAGATAGATAAACATGACTATGACTAATTATAACTACAGTATATGCTAGATCCTCGTTCATTACTCGATGCTTGACTCGCCAAATAAATCACAGTTGAGTTACGTGAGCAATGGGTCTTTGGGCCACTTGACTAATATGGTGGCCCATTACTATCAAGGTCCAATACTATAATAATAAATAAAAATACAATGTTTTAAAAATGGTACCCATATCGACCACTGTTATTAATTTAATAAACTATTACAATGCTGTTTCAATTTCCATTTCTGTTTCAGTTACAGTTACAGTATTCAAAATTCCTAATTACAGTTTCAGTTACAGTTACAGTATTCAAAATTCGCAATTACAGTTACAGTTATAGTTACAGTATCAAAAAATCCTCAAAATCATTCAGTTACAGTTGCAGTTACAGTATAATTACAGTTACAGTTCTCAACACTAGTTACCAGTAGATAATTACCTCCCTAACTCGGTAGTGGACCTACAGATAAATGGGTTACCAGTAGATAATTACCTCACTAACTCGGTAGTGGACCTACAGATAAATGGGTTACCAGTAGATAATTACCTCGCTAACTCGGTAGTGGACCTACAGATAAATGGGTTACCAGTAGATAATTACCTCGCTAACTCAGTAGTGGACCTACAGATAAATGGGTTACCAGTAGATAATTACCTCACTAACTCGGTAGTGGACCTACAGATAAATGGGTTACCAGTAGATAATTACCTCACTAACTCAGTAGTGGACCTACAGATAAATGGGTTACCAGTAGATAATTACCTCACTAACTCAGTAGTGGACCTACAGATAAATGGGTTACCAGTAGATAATTACCTCACTAACTCAGTAGTGGACCGGACCTACAGATAAATGGGTTACCAGTAGATAATTACCTCACTAACTCAGTAGTGGACCGGACCTACAGATAAATGGGTTACCAGTAGATAATTACCTCACTAACTCAGTAGTGGACCGGACCTACAGATAAATGGGTTACCAGTAGATAATTACCTCACTAACTCGGTAGTGGACCTACAGATAAATGGGTTACCAGTAGATAATTACCTCACTAACTCAGTAGTGGACCTACAGATAAATGGGTTACCAGTAGATAATTACCTCACTAACTCGGTAGTGGACCTACAGATAAATGGGTTACCAGTAGATAATTACCTCGCTAACTCAGTAGTGGACCTACAGATAAATGGGTTACCAGTAGATAATTACCTCACTAACTCGGTAGTGGACCTACAGATAAATGGGTTACCAGTAGATAATTACCTCGCTAACTCAGTAGTGGACCTACAGATAAATGGGTTACCAGTAGATAATTACCTCACTAACTCAGTAGTGGACCTACAGATAAATGGGTTACCAGTAGATAATTACCTCGCTAACTCAGTAGTGGACCTACAGATAAATGGGTTACCAGTAGATAATTACCTCGCTAACTCAGTAGTGGACCTACAGATAAATGGGTTACCAGTAGATAATTACCTCACTAACTCGGTAGTGGACCTACAGATAAATGGGTTACCAGTAGATAATTACCTCGCTAACTCAGTAGTGGACCTACAGATAAATGGGTTACCAGTAGATAATTACCTCACTAACTCGGTAGTGGACCTACAGATAAATGGGTTACCAGTAGATAATTACCTCGCTAACTCAGTAGTGGACCTACAGATAAATGGGTTACCAGTAGATAATTACCTCACTAACTCGGTAGTGGACCTACAGATAAATGGGTTACCAGTAGATAATTACCTCACTAACTCAGTAGTGGACCTACAGATAAATGGGTTACCAGTAGATAATTACCTCACTAACTCAGTAGTGGACCGGACCTACAGATAAATGGGTTACCAGTAGATAATTACCTCACTAACTCGGCAGTGGACCTACAGATAAATGGGTTACCAGTAGATAATTACCTCACTAACTCAGTAGTGGACCGGACCTACAGATAAATGGGTTACCAGTAGATAATTACCTCACTAACTCAGTAGTGGACCGGATCTACAGATAAATGGGTTACCAGTAGATAATTACCTCACTAACTCGGTAGTGGACCTACAGATAAATGGGTTACCAGTAGATAATTACCTCACTAACTCGGTAGTGGACCTACAGATAAATGGGTTACCAGTAGATAATTACCTCACTAACTCGGTAGTGGACCTACAGATAAATGGGTTACCAGTAGATAATTACCTCACTAACTCGGTAGTGGACCTACAGATAAATGGGTTACCAGTAGATAATTACCTCACTAACTCGGTAGTGGACCTACAGATAAATGGGTTACCAGTAGATAATTACCTCACTAACTCGGTAGTGGACCTACAGATAAATGGGTTACCAGTAGATAATTACCTCACTAACTCGGTAGTGGACCTGCAGATAAATGGGTTACCAGTAGATAATTACCTCACTAACTCAGTAGTGGACCTACAGATAAATGGGTTACCAGTAGATAATTACCTCACTAACTCGGTAGTGGACCTACAGATAAATGGGTTATCAGTAGATAATTACCTCACTAACTCGGTAGTGGACCTACAGATAAATGGGTTACCAGTAGATAATTACCTCGCTAACTCGGTAGTGGACCTACAGATAAATGGGTTACCAGTAGATAATTACCTCACTAACTCGGTAGTGGACCTACAGATAAATGGGTTACCAGTAGATAATTACCTCACTAACTCGGTAGTGGACCTACAGATAAATGGGTTATCAGTAGATAATTACCTCACTAACTCGGTAGTGGACCTACAGATAAATGGGTTACCAGTAGATAATTACCTCACTAACTCGGTAGTGGACCTGCAGATAAATGGGTTACCAGTAGATAATTACCTCACTAACCCAGTAGTGGACCGGACCTACAGATAAATGGGTTACCAGTAGATAATTACCTCACTAACCCAGTAGTGGACCGGACCTACAGATAAATGGGTTACCAGTAGATAATTACCTCACTAACCCAGTAGTGGACCGGACCTACAGATAAATGGGTTACCAGTAGATAATTACCTCACTAACTCGGTAGTGGACCTACAGATAAATGGGTTACCAGTAGATAATTACCTCGCTAACTCAGTAGTGGACCTACAGATAAATGGGTTACCAGTAGATAATTACCTCGCTAACTCAGTAGTGGACCTACAGATAAATGGGTTACCAGTAGATAATTACCTCGCTAACTCAGTAGTGGACCTACAGATAAATGGGTTACCAGTAGATAATTACCTCACTAACTCAGTAGTGGACCGGACCTACAGATAAATGGGTTACCAGTAGATAATTACCTCACTAACTCGGTAGTGGACCTACAGATAAATGGGTTACCAGTAGATAATTACCTCGCTAACTCAGTAGTGGACCTACAGATAAATGGGTTACCAGTAGATAATTACCTCGCTAACTCAGTAGTGGACCTACAGATAAATGGGTTACCAGTAGATAATTACCTCGCTAACTCAGTAGTGGACCTACAGATAAATGGGTTACCAGTAGATAATTACCTCACTAACTCGGTAGTGGACCTACAGATAAATGGGTTACCAGTAGATAATTACCTCGCTAACTCAGTAGTGGACCTACAGATAAATGGGTTACCAGTAGATAATTACCTCACTAACTCGGTAGTGGACCTACAGAAAAATGGGTTACCAGTAGATAATTACCTCACTAACTCAGTAGTGGACCTACAGATAAATGGGTTACCAGTAGATAATTACCTCACTAACTCGGTAGTGGACCGGACCTACAGATAAATGGGTTACCAGTAGATAATTACCTCACTAACTCAGTAGTGGACCGGACCTACAGATAAATGGGTTACCAGTAGATAATTACCTCGCTAACTCAGTAGTGGACCTACAGATAAATGGGTTACCAGTAGATAATTACCTCACTAACTCGGTAGTGGACCTACAGAAAAATGGGTTACCAGTAGATAATTACCTCACTAACTCAGTAGTGGACCTACAGATAAATGGGTTACCAGTAGATAATTACCTCGCTAACTCAGTAGTGGACCTACAGATAAATGGGTTACCAGTAGATAATTACCTCACTAACTCGGTAGTGGACCTACAGATAAATGGGTTACCAGTAGATAATTACCTCGCTAACTCAGTAGTGGACCTACAGATAAATGGGTTACCAGTAGATAATTACCTCACTAACTCGGTAGTGGACCTACAGATAAATGGGTTACCAGTAGATAATTACCTCGCTAACTCAGTAGTGGACCTACAGATAAATGGGTTACCAGTAGATAATTACCTCACTAACTCGGTAGTGGACCTACAGAAAAATGGGTTACCAGTAGATAATTACCTCACTAACTCAGTAGTGGACCTACAGATAAATGGGTTACCAGTAGATAATTACCTCACTAACTCGGTAGTGGACCGGACCTACAGATAAATGGGTTACCAGTAGATAATTACCTCATTAACTCGGTAGTGGATCTACAGATAAATGGGTTACCAGTAGATAATTACCTCACTAACTCAGTAGTGGACCTACAGATAAATGGGTTACCAGTAGATAATTACCTCACTAACTCAGTAGTGGACCGGACCTACAGATAAATGGGTTACCAGTAGATAATTACCTCACTAACTCGGCAGTGGACCTACAGATAAATGGGTTACCAGTAGATAATTACCTCACTAACTCAGTAGTGGACCGGACCTACAGATAAATGGGTTACCAGTAGATAATTACCTCACTAACTCAGTAGTGGACCGGATCTACAGATAAATGGGTTACCAGTAGATAATTACCTCACTAACTCGGTAGTGGACCTACAGATAAATGGGTTACCAGTAGATAATTACCTCACTAACTCGGTAGTGGACCTACAGATAAATGGGTTACCAGTAGATAATTACCTCACTAACTCGGTAGTTGACCTACAGATAAATGGGTTACCAGTAGATAATTACCTCACTAACTCGGTAGTGGACCTACAGATAAATGGGTTACCAGTAGATAATTACCTCACTAACTCGGTAGTGGACCTACAGATAAATGGGTTACCAGTAGATAATTACCTCACTAACTCAGTAGTGGACCTACAGATAAATGGGTTACCAGTAGATAATTACCTCACTAACTCGGTAGTGGACCTACAGATAAATGGGTTACCAGTAGATAATTACCTCACTAACTCGGTAGTGGACCTACAGATAAATGGGTTACCAGTAGATAATTACCTCACTAACTCGGTAGTGGACCTACAGATAAATGGGTTACCAGTAGATAATTACCTCACTAACTCGGTAGTGGACCTACAGATAAATGGGTTACCAGTAGATAATTACCTCACTAACTCGGTAGTGGACCTACAGATAAATGGGTTACCAGTAGATAATTACCTCACTAACTCGGTAGTGGACCTACAGATAAATGGGTTACCAGTAGATAATTACCTCACTAACTCAGTAGTGGACCTACAGATAAATGGGTTACCAGTAGATAATTACCTCACTAACTCGGTAGTGGACCTACAGATAAATGGGTTACCAGTAGATAATTACCTCACTAACTCAGTAGTGGACCGGACCTACAGATAAATGGGTTACCAGTAGATAATTACCTCACTAACTCGGTAGTGGACCTGCAGATAAATGGGTTACCAGTAGATAATTACCTCACTAACTCAGTAGTGGACCTACAGATAAATGGGTTACCAGTAGATAATTACCTCACTAACTCGGTAGTGGACCGGACCTACAGATAAATGGGTTACCAGTAGATAATTACCTCACTAACTCGGTAGTGGACCTACAGATAAATGGGTTACCAGTAGATAATTACCTCACTAACTCAGTAGTGGACCGGACCTACAGATAAATGGGTTACCAGTAGATAATTACCTCACTAACTCGGTAGTGGACCTGCAGATAAATGGGTTACCAGTAGATAATTACCTCACTAACTCAGTAGTGGACCTACAGATAAATGGGTTACCAGTAGATAATTACCTCACTAACTCGGTAGTGGACCGGACCTACAGATAAATGGGTTACCAGTAGATAATTACCTCACTAACTCGGTAGTGGACCTACAGATAAATGGGTTACCAGTAGATAATTACCTCACTAACTCAGTAGTGGACCGGACCTACAGATAAATGGGTTACCAGTAGATAATTACCTCACTAACTCGGTAGTGGACCTACAGATAAATGGGTTACCAGTAGATAATTACCTCACTAACTCGGTAGTGGACCTACAGATAAATGGGTTACCAGTAGATAATTACCTCACTAACTCGGTAGTGGACCTACAGATAAATGGGTTACCAGTAGATAATTACCTCACTAACTCAGTAGTGGACCTACAGATAAATGGGTTACCAGTAGATAATTACCTCACTAACTCGGTAGTGGACCTACAGATAAATGGGTTACCAGTAGATAATTACCTCACTAACTCAGTAGTGGACCTACAGATAAATGGGTTACCAGTAGATAATTACCTCACTAACTCGGTAGTGGACCTACAGATAAATGGGTTACCAGTAGATAATTACCTCACTAACTCAGTAGTGGACCTACAGATAAATGGGTTACCAGTAGATAATTACCTCACTAACTCAGTAGTGGACCTACAGATAAATGGGTTACCAGTAGATAATTACCTCACTAACTCGGTAGTGGACCTACAGATAAATGGGTTACCAGTAGATAATTACCTCACTAACTCGGTAGTGGACCTACAGATAAATGGGTTACCAGTAGATAATTACCTCACTAACTCGGTAGTGGACCTACAGATAAATGGGTTACCAGTAGATAATTACCTCACTAACTCGGTAGTGGACCTACAGATAAATGGGTTACCAGTAGATAATTACCTCACTAACTCAGTAGTGGACCTACAGATAAATGGGTTACCAGTAGATAATTACCTCACTAACTCAGTAGTGGACCTACAGATAAATGGGTTACCAGTAGATAATTACCTCACTAACTCGGTAGTGGACCTACAGATAAATGGGTTACCAGTAGATAATTACCTCACTAACTCAGTAGTGGACCTACAGATAAATGGGTTACCAGTAGATAATTACCTCACTAACTCAGTAGTGGACCTACAGATAAATGGGTTACCAGTAGATAATTACCTCACTAACTCGGTAGTGGACCTACAGATAAATGGGTTACCAGTAGATAATTACCTCACTAACTCAGTAGTGGACCTACAGATAAATGGGTTACCAGTAGATAATTACCTCACTAACTCGGTAGTGGACCTACAGATAAATGGGTTACCAGTAGATAATTACCTCCCTAACTCGGTAGTGGACCGTACCTACAGATAAATGGGTTACCAGTAGATAATTACCTCACTAACTCAGTAGTGGACCTACAGATAAATGGGTTACCAGTAGATAATTACCTCACTAACTCAGTAGTGGACCTACAGATAAATGGGTTACCAGTAGATAATTACCTCCCTAACTCGGTAGTGGACCGTACCTACAGATAAATGGGTTACCAGTAGATAATTACCTCACTAACTCAGTAGTGGACCTACAGATAAATGGGTTACCAGTAGATAATTACCTCACTAACTCGGTAGTGGACCTACAGATAAATGGGTTACCAGTAGATAATTACCTCACTAACTCAGTAGTGGACCTACAGATAAATGGGTTACCAGTAGATAATTACCTCACTAACTCGGTAGTGGACCTACAGATAAATGGGTTACCAGTAGATAATTACCTCACTAACTCGGTAGTGGACCTACAGATAAATGGGTTACCAGTAGATAATTACCTCACTAACTCGGTAGTGGAACGTACCTACAGATAAATGGGTTACCAGTAGATAATTACCTCACTAACTCGGTAGTGGAACGTACCTACAGATAAATGGGTTACCAGTAGATAATTACCTCACTAACTCGGTAGTGGACCTACAGATAAATGGGTTACCAGTAGATAATTACCTCACTAACTCGGTAGTGGACCGGACCTACAGATAAATGGGTTACCAGTAGATAATTACCTCACTAACTCGGTAGTGGACCTACAGATAAATGGGTTACCAGTAGATAATTACCTCACTAACTCGGTAGTGGACCTACAGATAAATGGGTTACCAGTAGATAATTACCTCACTAACTCGGTAGTGGACCTACAGATAAATGGGTTACCAGTAGATAATTACCTCACTAACTCGGTAGTGGACCTACAGATAAATGGGTTACCAGTAGATAATTACCTCACTAACTCAGTAGTGGACCTACAGATAAATGGGTTACCAGTAGATAATTACCTCACTAACTCGGTAGTGGGCCTACAGATAAATGGGTTACCAGTAGATAATTACCTCACTAACTCAGTAGTGGACCGGACCTACAGATAAATGGGTTACCAGTAGATAATTACCTCACTAACTCAGTAGTGGACCTACAGATAAATGGGTTACCAGTAGATAATTACCTCACTAACTCGGTAGTGGACCTACAGATAAATGGGTTACCAGTAGATAATTACCTCACTAACTCGGTAGTGGACCTACAGATAAATGGGTTACCAGTAGATAATTACCTCACTAACTCAGTAGTGGACCTACAGATAAATGGGTTACCAGTAGATAATTACCTCACTAACTCGGTAGTGGACCTACAGATAAATGGGTTACCAGTAGATAATTACCTCACTAACTCGGTAGTGGACCTACAGATAAATGGGTTACCAGTAGATAATTACCTCACTAACTCAGTAGTGGACCTACAGATAAATGGGTTACCAGTAGATAATTACCTCACTAACTCAGTAGTGGACCTACAGATAAATGGGTTACCAGTAGATAATTACCTCACTAACTCAGTAGTGGACCTACAGATAAATGGGTTACTAGTAGATAATTACCTCACTAACTCAGTAGTGGACCTACAGATAAATGGGTTACTAGTAGATAATTACCTCACTAACTCGGTAGTGGATCTACAGATAAATGGGTTACCAGTAGATAATTACCTCACTAACTCAGTAGTGGACCTACAGATAAATGGGTTACTAGTAGATAATTACCTCACTAACTCGGTAGTGGATCTACAGATAAATGGGTTACCAGTAGATAATTACCTCGCTAACTCGGTAGTGGACCTACAGATAAATGGGTTACCAGTAGATAATTACCTCACTAACTCGGTAGTGGACCTACAGATAAATGGGTTACCAGTAGATAATTACCTCACTAACTCAGTAGTGGACCGGACCTACAGATAAATGGGTTACCAGTAGATAATTACCTCACTAACTCAGTAGTGGACCGGACCTACAGATAAATGGGTTACCAGTAGATAATTACCTCACTAACTCAGTAGTGGACCTACAGATAAATGGGTTACCAGTAGATAATTACCTCACTAACTCGGTAGTGGACCTGCAGATAAATGGGTTACCAGTAGATAATTACCTCACTAACTCAGTAGTGGACCTACAGATAAATGGGTTACCAGTAGATAATTACCTCACTAACTCGGTAGTGGACCTACAGATAAATGGGTTACCAGTAGATAATTACCTCACTAACTCAGTAGTGGACCGGACCTACAGATAAATGGGTTACCAGTAGATAATTACCTCACTAACTCAGTAGTGGACCTACAGATAAATGGGTTACCAGTAGATAATTACCTCACTAACTCGGTAGTGGACCTGCAGATAAATGGGTTACCAGTAGATAATTACCTCACTAACTCGGTAGTGGACCTACAGATAAATGGGTTACCAGTAGATAATTACCTCACTAACTCAGTAGTGGACCTACAGATAAATGGGTTACCAGTAGATAATTACCTCACTAACTCGGTAGTGGACCTACAGATAAATGGGTTACCAGTAGATAATTACCTCGCTAACTCCTTCATCCTCGTTTCCGTAATCCATATAGACGACGTTGTATCGACCGGCGGGTGTCCTGCTGACGACCCTCGCCCTGTACCAGTTCCCATCCTCGGCGAACCGACACCCGACAATGTCCCCCACCGAGGGCCGAACCTGGGCCATCCCCCCGCATCCCGCCATCCCCGTCGCCACCTCTTTCAGCGCCCGCTCTGTGATCGCGTCGTTGATGTTTACGAATATCGAGTCGAACCCCGTCGCCATGACGAAGTTAACGCGAAACTTAGAGCCGACGGCTAGTCGGTCCCGGGCGTGTTGGGTAGCAGAGGCACCGGCGGTGTGTTGGGGGGCACCGACGGTGTGTTGGGGGGCACCGGCGGTGTGTTGGGGGGCAGCGGCGGTGTGTTGGGGGGCAGCGGCGGTGTGTTGGGGGGCACCGGCGGTGTGTTGGGGGGCACCGGCGGTGTGTTGGGGGGCACCGGCGGTGTGTTGGGGGGCACCGACGGTGTGTTGGGGGGCACCGGCGGTGTGAAGATTAGTACTGCTGGTGACAGACTCAGCAACCTGGTGCTTCACCAACTGCGTCGATAGATCCCAGGCGACGCTGCCGTCCTTAAAGAAGAGCTTAAGGAAGAACTTCCCACTCTGTTGGGCTACAGGGCCCTGGAAGCGAGCGAGAAACAGCTGCTGGGAGTCCAGCAGGGTCTTACAGTTAGAGACGGCGTCGGGAGACCAGGAGGGGGCACCGCCTAGCGGCCGGATTCCGTGGAGGGCCGCGTGGATCGCCTGTCTGGGCACCGTGGTCAGGTCTGCGCTCATTGGCCGGACTTTATCCATGGTGGTCACATCGCTGTTCCCGAAGTCTATGTAGTGGACCTTGAGTGGCGGACCAACCGAGACGACCTCGGCTCGGGCCCATTCATCCGCGTAGAGAGAAGCGACCAGCTGTCCGACCTCCACGGACGCGGGGGCCGGACACCCGGACGCATAGGTCGTCAACTTCCCGGACATCTCGCAGAATCGCTCCGTGTTGCCCGGGGTGACGAGTTGCACGTAGAAGGAGGTCGGCGTGTTGTAGTGTGGGATTAGGATATCAACCGGGGCCGTTGGGGGTGTCTGGTTGGGGACGTGGGCGGCCGAGACGAGTTGGCTGGAGGGGCCGATAGTAAGCGATCGGCCAGCATGCGCCCGGGCAACTGCTATGGGCACAGCGAGGGGAGAAGAATGAGCTTCGGCAGGAATCTGGAACATAAATAATTGTATATCGCAACACAACCTTAGTTCCTTGTGTTATCCAACACAAGAGTTCCTTGCGTTATCCAACACAAGAGTTCCTTGCGTTATCCAACACAAGAGTTCCTTGCGTTATCCAACACAAGAGTTCCTTGCGTTATCCAACACAAGAGTTCCTTGCGTTATCCAACACAAGAGTTCCTTGCGTTATCCAACACAAGAGTTCCTTGTGTTATCCAACACAAGAGTTCCTTGTGTTATCCAACACAAGAGAAGTACTGAGTAGGTAGACAAAGTGTGCGGTAAAAAAGCATTTATAGAAGAACTGCCATAAAGTTTTCTTACAGATTGGAATTCATTAAAATTCATGCAACATCAACAGTGAAATCAGTTATCTCAAAATGCGATGAATATATATATATATATATATGTTGCAGGTTTTAAGCGAAATTAGTGATTAACATTAATTCCTAGGAAATAAGCTAAAAACCTTAAGGGGGGGGTACACCCCCCCTCAGGTCAAAATTTTCATTTTTTGTTTTTTTATTTCATCTAGAGTAGAATTTAATGCGGATTTCAAATCTGGAAACGGCTTAGCGAGATCTCTTTTACTTCTCGAGTAATGGCTGGTTTTCCGTCTGTATGTCTGTCTGTCTGTCCATCGAAATATTAAAAAGGGCATAAAATAAGCAATCTGAAATGTTTACTGTTAATATTTTTCTTAATGTCGATGTCTGTTTTAATATTTGGAATTATCTAATCACTATGTCTGTATCTCAGTCTGTCTCTCAGTTTGTCTGTCTGTCTGTCTGTTTGTATGTCTGTCTGTCTGTCAACATGTCCGTCAAATTTTAATTAATATATATTTAATAGATATTTGTGAGTTTTGTATTACATATTGAACAGTTGTCCAATGGACTAGTTGTCTACTAGTAATAACAAATGTGAACAATCATATAACAATAGCTAGTAATAATTATTCTGGGAAACAACCATAAACTTATTTTTTTTTAATTCCGCAGGCTCTGAGAATAATTCACGTGCTGCGCGAAGTCTTCATGTGCAGCATGAACTTTTCATGTGCCGCGTGAAGGCTTCTCATTCTGATCAAAAAGCTTTCCGAGGTGCTCGATTAATTAACGTGCTTTATGAAGAATTTAAGTGCTACGTGAAACCTTCACCTGCTGCGCAAATGTCTCACGTGCTGCGCGAAGGTTTCACGTGCTGCGCAAAGCTTAATGTTCTGTGTAAAGGCTTATTATAAAATTATGTGGAAATTTTTATATAATTTTGAATGTTTCTTAAGGTTGTCTCATTATTCCATGACTATTTATTACTAAATGACGAAATAGTATGCGATCAAATCAATTCGCCAAAATGAAATTTGTTCACGTGCTGCGCGAAGTGTTTTTTGGCAAGCACTCTAAAATTATTTTAACAGGTTGTTAAAAGTGGGTAGGGGTTTTTTTTGAACCAAATTTCATGAAATCCATTGAGAAATCACAAAATATGGATAGGGGATAACCAATGGAAAAAGAAAAGGAGATACCAGTACTGAAAATAGCGGGAACATTTGAAATATATTGTTCTTAAACTTTAAATGCGTTTATCTCGGAATTGTATTTTTCACATTCAAAATACTACTACTCAGCCATTTCTTAACCAATTTTCGAAATTTTTTTTTTGTTTGATTTCTTTTCGGGTTTTGATCAAAAGTTATCGGTTAGAATTTTGAATTGTGCCATATTAATTTCTTGAAATTAGTTAATATCTATTAAGTAATAATTAATATTAGTTAATAATATTTAAAAAATATTTAAGACCTAAATAAAAAATGTAACCGATAAGTTTTGTGGAGCCGAGGATGCTGATTCAGAAAAACCAAGTTTCGAAAATTTTCGCCCAAAATTGTGAGACTAGTAGTGTTTTTAGTGAAATTAACAATTTCGCTGGTGGCCGCTAGAGGGCGACGCAAATTTGAAAATTTTTTTTTTGAACCCAATCTTTGGCCATATGTTAATCCCCCGAAAGGTGTAAAATATACAAAATTACACACAAGCAGAAATTATAGCCATTTGCAAAAAAGGTCCATAGGGGGGTGTACCCCCCCCTTAAAAAGCTAGGAAATTAGGAAATATCGAAGGAAATAAGGTGAATAACCATAATATACTTGCTGACGGACCAGTATACCTATCTGCCCTGCCTGCCTTATCAATTGTGACTTAAGAGTTTAACCATCGGCGGATGACGTTGGTTAAGATTTATCGATTACAATTCCGAGTTTAACCAGTACGGCAACCAGCGGCGGCGGGACAACGTCGTCTACGATTTATAAAAATTAACATTTATTTTCTATTTTTATAATTTTCTAATCTAAAAATAAACGTTTAGGCCTATATTATATTTCTAATAATTTTCTAATCTAAAAATAAACATTTCAATAGTAATAATACTGGTAGACAGTTTAAAACATATTTATTTTTTATAACTGAACATTAGACTTAATAATACTAGTCTATTTATTTGTAAACTATTGATATCTATTGATAACTATTGAAACTATTTATATCTAAACTATCTAAACTAAGACTATTGTCTATTTATTACATCAAAATCCACTGTTGTGGCATCTCAATTTGCACTGTACATTGTTTTTATAACATTTACATTTCCATGATCTACACCTGGGTGCTCTCTTCCAGTTGCATTTCATCATTACTTGGCCCCCCGACACAGACTCCAAACGAACTGTATGTCTCTGGAAATGGATTGTTTTCGGCTGGAACCCAGTTCAAGAAGCGAACTGGAAAGCTATGGACTCATAGTTGACCCAGTGGTCACAAGTCCCAGATAGACCATATCCTGTTTCGTAGGAAATACAGGAGCTCTATACTAGACTGTAATGCATTTACACTACGACCCTTCTCCAGTGATCACCGCCTTATTGTGGCCAAGGTAAGACTTAGTCTGCGTGCTAGCAGAACAACGAAATCTACCTTGCCGCGGCATGACTGGTCCTCTCTGTTGCAACAGCCAAGTGTGAGATCCAGCTTCGCACTACAGCTGAGCAACAGGTATGAGGTTCTTGCCTCTGAGGCGGCAGATCACTGTGAGGGCTATACTGCCTTTACAGAAGCAGTTAAGTTAGCAGCTGCAGAAACAGTTCCTGTATACCCTCGAAACAGGAAAAGGGCCCCCTGGACTGACAACAAAATTCAGAAGTGCCGAAATGACCTCTACAAGGCGCAGAAAGAGTCCCGACTCAAACAGACTACAGCGGCCAAGAATGCAGTTAAGGCTGCATCTAGGTCCCTGAACAGGCAGTATTCTGTTAATCTACAGGAGCTAATAAACCAACAGGTTGATGCCATCAATGATGCTGACGACAGCAGGTAATCATCCCAGGCATGGAGATCGATCAACTTGCTTGCTGGTCGAAAAAGCCAACCAACCACCAAGGTTAAGGCTGAATCACCAGCCGATCGCCTCAATGGTTGGAAGGCCCACTTTGAAAAGCTCCTCAATAATGACAGGGTATTGCCTGATAACTTTATAGAAGTAAAGGTGTCTGAGTCTGTACTCCCAGATATTCCCATTGGCGATATCTCCTTTGCAGAAGTGAAGGCTGCTGCAAAGAGCATTAAAACCAATCGTGCCAGTGGAGTAGATGGTGTTCCCCCTGAGGTCTTTAAAATACCTCAGTGTTTAAAGCTCATCTATCCCATCATAGTAGACATGTACCGAACAACAAGAGTCCCACAAGAAATGAAAACAAATAAGTTGGTGCCAGTTCCCAAGAAGGGCAACCTAACACTCTATGGTTCTTTTCGGGGAATCTCATTGATCTCGATTGCTGCAAAGCTATACAATAGAATTATATTAAATCGCATCAGGGATCCCATTGAGAGACTGCTCCGTGGAAATCAGAATGGGTTCCGTAAAGGTCGTGGGGCCATGGAGCCCATTTTGGCACTTAGAAGGATAATTGAAGAGTTATCAAAAAAGAAAGACAGGCATCTGGCTGTTATCTTTGTTGACTTCTTCAAGGCCTTTGATTCAGTCTCTCGCTCACGTATGTTCAGCATACTTTCATTATATGGGATTCCTGATGAAATTATTGCAGCAATTAGATCAGTATACGATGGTTCGACAACATTTGTGTCTACTGTTGACGGTGACACAGAACCATTTGAAGTGTTATGGGGCGTCCTCCAAGGAGACACACTTGCACCATTCTTGTTCATAATTGTTGTTGACTATGTTCTACGCATGTCCTTAGATCATCATAATGATGATGGGGTGATGATAACTCCACCTACTGGCTCCAGAAGTCGAGGAAATCCTGCCAAGTACCTAACTGATCTAGACTTTGCTGATGACTTAGGAGTACTCTCAGAATCACTAGATAGAGCCCAACAGCTCCTCAGCTCATTAGAACATGCTGCTTCTAGTGTTGGTCTTTTTATTAACTCCAGAAAGACCAAAATTTTGACAGTTAACTTTGAAAGTCCTCAGCAAGTCTCTGATCGGATGAGCATAAGCTCAAAGGATGGTATGCTTGAGCATGTGTACGACCTCCGTTACCTGGGATCATGGATGCGGAAGTCAGGTGAGGACCTTCGAATACGTAAGGGAAAGGCATGGGCAGCCTTGAATAGGCTTGCCAGGATTTGGAAGTCATCGAGAATTAATCAGAAACTTAAGGTCCGATTATTTAGAGCAGCAGTAGTTCCAGTACTCCTCTATGGGAGTCCATGCTGGGCTCTAACTGCTGAGGACACCAAATCTCTGGATGGCACATTCACAAGAATGCTACGCCGGGTTCATTGTGTCAAGTACAATGCACACATCTCCAACCAGACACTATATAACATTGGAGGTGTCTCATTGGTTCCCCCAAGCTTGACACTAGAACAAAACCGCCTCCGCTTTGCAGGACATTGCTTTCGCCGTGAGGACCAGCCAGTGCATAATCTTGTACTTTGGCAGCCTCATGGAGTGAATAAGCATGGTGGACAGCCCATGACTTTCTTGAGACGCATCTTAAAGGACACTGGCCTTGAAGATGCGGATGATCTAGCAAATGTCATGGGTGATAGGGAGTTGTGGCGGTGCAATTTTATCGATAAGCCGGCACAGCATTCCTAAAAATGCAGCTGCAATGCTGCATGCCCATCCTAGTAGTAGGTACCGGTACTACTTTACTAAAAGACAGTATATATATATAGTAACAAATGTGAAACCAGTCTCCTATCAAAAATGAAACGTAACTACAAATAAACACTTTAATAACTGCACGAATAACTATCCTATATATTAGAAAATACAGGACTTTTAGTCCGCCGAAAGGGGTAAGTCTACATACTAAATTTGATAAAAATAAAGGGTTTCAGGATTTAAACGCTGTACCCGGGGAAACACAGCCCCATCATCAGCAGTTTACTTTTAGTCCCTACCCTATCTAACTACAGCACAGTACCAATTGACCAATATAATACAGGAAATGAAACCAATAATACTGAAATAGAGAAATAAAACAAATCAGACCGGTAGTAAATAGATGAAACCCAAAAACTGATACCACTAAAGGCTAAATAAAATACATGAAACCAAAATAAGAATGAACCCAAATGAGAATAGTGACCAAATAGTGAACTACTATATCTAACCTGCATAACAAATAAATATATAATGGCTGTATTGCACAGTCTAATAATAGATATGTTATATAATGGTATGAATACAGCAGTAAATCTACTCATACAACGTTGACAATCTATTTGTATTATAGATACTAGAGCAACCCTGTATAAACCATAACAACAATGCTATTATAGGCCGACTGACTATAGCTAATGTCACCTGCTGCTGCTCTTCTAATACTGTTGGTATATTAACCCTTAAACATGATTTCACCCATTTTCTCCACTCCTTACAGCGTTTGGAACACTTTGTCTCTACCTGTCATCTACAGTAAGTGAAACAAAACCCTTACACTAGTTCGACCCCTATCTCCATTCCTTACAGCGTTTGGAACACTTTGTCTCTACCTGTCATCTACAGTAAGTGAAACAAAACCCTTACACTAGTTCGACCCCTATCTCCATTCCTTACAGCGTTTTGAACACTTTGTCTCTACCTGTCATCTACAGTAAGTGAAACAAAACCCTTACACTAGTTCGACCCCTATCTCCATTCCTTACAGCGTTTTGAACACTTTGTCTCTACCTGTCATCTACAGTAAGTGAAACAAAACCCTTACACTAGTTCGACCCCTATCTCCATTCCTTACAGCGTTTTGAACACTTTGTCTCTACCTGTCATCTACAGTAAGTGAAACAAAACCCTTACACTAGTTCGACCCCTATCTCCATTCCTTACAGCGTTTTGAACACTTTGTCTCTACCTGTCATCTACAGTAAGTGAAACAAAACCCTTACACTAGTTCGACCCCTATCTCCATTCCTTACAGCGTTTTGAACACTTTGTCTCTACCTGTCATCTACAGTAAGTGAAACAAAACCCTTACACTAGTTCGACCCCTATCTCCATTCCTTACAGCGTTTTGAACACTTTGTCTCTACCTGTCATCTACAGTAAGTGAAACAAAACCCTTACACTAGTTCGACCCCTATCTCCATTCCTTACAGCGTTTGGAACACTTTGTCTCTACCTGTCATCTACAGTAAGTGAAACAAAACCCTTACACTAGTTCGACCCCTATCTCCATTCCTTACAGCGTTTTGAACACTTTGTCTCTACCTGTCATCTACAGTAAGTGAAACAAAACCCTTACACTAGTTCGACCCCTATCTCCATTCCTTACAGCGTTTGGAACACTTTGTCTCTACCTGTCATCTACAGTAAGTGAAACAAAACCCTTACACTAGTTCGACCCCTATCTCCATTCCTTACAGCGTTTGGAACACTTTGTCTCTACCTGTCATCTACAGTAAGTGAAACAAAACCCTTACACTAGTTCGACCCCTATCTCCATTCCTTACAGCGTTTGGAACACTTTGTCTCTACCTGCCATCTACAGTAAGTGAAACAAAACCCTTACACTAGTTCGACCCCTATCTCCATTCCTTACAGCGTTTGGAACACTTTGTCTCTACCTGCCATCTACAGTAAGTGAAACAAAACCCTTACACTAGTTCGACCCCTATCTCCATTCCTTACAGCGTTTGGAACACTTTGTCTCTACCTGCCATCTACAGTAAGTGAAACAAAACCCTTACACTAGTTCGACCCCTATCTCCATTCCTTACAGCGTTTGGAACACTTTGTCTCTACCTGCCATCTACAGTAAGTGAAACAAAACCCTTACACTAGTTCGACCCCTATCTCCATTCCTTACAGCGTTTGGAACACTTTGTCTCTACCTGTCATCTACCTACAGTAAGTGAAACAAAACCCTTACACTAGTTCGACCCCTATCTCCATTCCTTACAGCGTTTGGAACACTTTGTCTCTACCTGCCATCTACAGTAAGTGAAACAAAACCCTTACACTAGTTCGACCCCTATCTCCATTCCTTACAGCGTTTGGAACACTTTGTCTCTACCTGTCATCTACAGTAAGTGAAACAAAACCCTTACACTAGTTCGACCCCTATCTCCATTCCTTACAGCGTTTGGAACACTTTGTCTCTACCTGTCATCTACAGTAAGTGAAACAAAACCCTTACACTAGTTCGACCCCTATCTCCATTCCTTACAGCGTTTGGAACACTTTGTCTCTACCTGTCATCTACAGTAAGTGAAACAAAACCCTTACACTAGTTCGACCCCTATCTCCATTCCTTACAGCGTTTGGAACACCTTGTCTCTACCTACTACTACTACTAGGATCGGCATGCTGCATTGCAGCTGCATTTTCAAGAATGCTGTGCCGGCTTGTCAACAAAATTGCGCCGCCACAACTCCCTATCACCCATGACATTTGCTAGATCATCCGCATCTTTAAGGCCAGTGTCCTTTAAGATGCGTCTCAATAAAGTCATGGGCTGTCCACCATGCTTATTCACTCCATGAGGCTGCCAAAGTACAAGATTATGCACTGGCTGGTCCTCACGGCGAAAGCAATGTCCTGCAAAGCGGAGGCGATTTTGTTCTAGTGTCAAGCTTGGGGGAACCAATGAGACACCTCCAATGTTATATAGTGTCTGGTTGGAGATGTGTGCATTGTACTTGACACAATGTACCCGGCGTAGCATTCTTGTGAATGTGCCATCCAGAGATTTGGTGTCCTCAGCAGTTAGAGCCCAGCATGGACTCCCGTAGAGGAGTACTGGAACTACTGCTGCTCTAAATAATCGGACCTTAAGTTTCCGATTTATTCTAGGTGACTTCCAAATCCTGGAAAGCCTATTCAAGGCTGCCCATGCCTTTCCCTTACGTATTCGAAGGTCCTCACCTGACTTCCGGATCCATGATCCCAGGTAACAGAAGTCGTCCACATGCTCAAGCATACCATCCTTTGAGCTTATGCTCATCCGATCAGAGACTTGCTGAGGACTTTCAAAGTTAACTGTCAGAATTTTGGTCTTTCTGGAGTTAATAAAAAGACCAACACTAGAAGCAGCATGTTCTAATGAGCTGAGGAGCCGCTGGGCTCCCTCTAATGATTCTGAGAGTACTCCTAAGTCATCAGCAAAGTCTAGATCAGTTAGGTACTTGGCAGGATTTCCTCGACTTCTGGAGCCAGTAGGTGGAGTTATCATCACCCCATCATCATTATGATGATCTAAGGACATGCGTAGAACATAGTCAACCACAATAATGAACAAGAATGGTGCAAGTGTGTCTCCTTGGAGGACGCCCCATAACACTTCAAATGGTTCTGTGTCACCGTCAACAGTAGACACAAATGTTGTCGAACCATCGTATACTGATCTGATTGCTGCAATAATTTCATCAGGAATCCCATATAATGAAAGTATGCTGAACATACGTGAGCGAGAGACTGAATCAAAGGCCTTGAAGAAGTCAACAAAGATAACAGCCAGATGCCTGTCTTTCTTTTTTGATAACTCTTCAATTATCCTTCTAAGTGCCAAAATGGGCTCCATGGTCCCACGACCTTTACGGAACCCATTCTGATTTCCACGTAGCAGTCTCTCAATGGTATCCCTGATGCGATTTAATAGAATTCTATTGTATAGTTTTGCAGCAATCGAGATCAATGAGATTCCCCGAAAAGAACCATAGAGTGTTAGGTTGCCCTTCTTGGGAACTGGCACCAACTTATTTGTTTTCATTTCTTGTGGGACTCTTGTTGTACGGTACATGTCTACTATGATGGGATAGATGAGCTTTAAACACTCAGGTATTTTAAAGACCTCAGGGGGAACACCATCTACTCCACTGGCACGATTGGTCTTAATGCTCTTTGCAGCAGCCTTCACTTCTGCAAAGGAGATATCGCCAATGGGAATATCTGGGAGTACAGACTCAGACACTTTTACTTCTATAAAGTTATCAGGCAATACCCTGTCATTATTGAGGAGCTTTTCAAAGTGGGCTTTCCAACCATTGAGGCGATCGGCTGGTGATTCAGCCTTAACCTTGGTGGTTGGTTGGCTTTTCCGCCCAGTAAGCAGATTGATCGATTTCCATGCCTGGGATGATTGCCTGCTGTCGTCAGCATCATTGATGGCATCAACCTGTTGATTTATTAGCTCCTGTAGATTAACAGAGTACTGTCTGTTCAGGGACCTAGATGCAGCTTTAACTGCATTCTTGGCCGCTGTAGTCTGTTTGAGTCGGGACTCTTTCTGCGCCTTATGAAGGTCATTTCGGCACTTCTGAATTTTGTTGTCAGTCCAGGGGGCCCTTTTCCTGTTTCGAGGGTATACAGGAACTGTTTCTGCAGCTGCTAACTTAACTGCTTCTGTAAAGGCAGTATAGCCCTCACAGTGATCTGCCGCCTCAGAGGCAAGAGCCTCATACCTGTTGCTCAGCTGTAGTGTGAAGCTGGATCTCACACTTGGCTGTTGCAACAGAGAGGACCAGTCATGCCGTGGCAAGGCAGATTTCGTTGTTCTGCTAGCACGCAGACTAAGTCTTACCTTGGCCACAATAAGGCGGTGATCACTGGAGAAGGGTCGAAGTGTAAATGCATTACAGTCTTGTATAGAGCTCCTGTATTTCCTACGAAACAGAATATGGTCTATCTGGGACTTGTGACCACTGGGTCCACTATGAGTCCATAGCTTTCCAGTTCGCTTCTTGAACTGGGTTCCAGCCGAAAACAATCCATTTCCAGAGATAAAATCCTGAAGATGGACAGAATTTCGGTTAACACTATTGCTATAGACCCAGGGCGATGTAGGTGATTGATTCAGACTTGCATTAAAGTCTCCCAGGAATGTTAAGAATGCATGCTGATCCACTCCATCAGTTGCTGCTTGTAGATTGTGGTAGAAATTTTCCACCTCCTCTACAGGGGCAACACTAGTTGGAGAGTAGCACACAATCAGAACCACCTTAGGAAACTTCTTAGCCAGTCATCCAGAACATGAGAAGTGGCAACGGATGATGCGGTTAGAGATTTGGTCTATTTTGTCCAATGCTGCATGTGCAGTTGGATTCATCAATAGACCAATTCCACCATTGCCACTATCATCTGCTGACGCGAGGGCGAGTCGCCAACCGCCCCCCATGTCCTTAATCAGAACCTCATCAGTCTGTCCAGTCTGCATTCGGTGCTCTTGAACACCCACTGCGCTAAGAGAAAGCTTATCTGCCAAGGCAGTGAGCTCACCTTGTCGCATTGGGGACCGGAGTGTTAGGGTGTTTACTGAGGCTAGTCTAGTGACTTGCCTCAGATTCACCAATGGCTTTGTTGGTCGGGGTGGAACATGAGAGTAGCCTCCAACTCCAGAATCCCTCTCCCCATCACAATCTGGCCTCCCTGGTGACCCAGGGTTTGGGCCAGAAAGGTCATCAGGAAAGGGACTCAAAGAATTGTTGGCTGCTCTCTCTCCAGTAGGGGGTGAGACAGGCAGCCGGTCAGGAGTTAACTGACGCCTGTGAGGCCGATTGTGTCCAGTAATTCCACTGGCCTCTAGTGGCCGGACCTCCGCATTGCTAATGTAATCCATAGTGGGGGTTGGGGGGTGCTTTTTTGCCGAGTCAGCTCTCGGGGCAAATACCACACCCTGGTTTGCCATTCCACAGGGTGGGTGTCGCAATGGAGTCAGATATGAGGCCCATCACCCATATCTACTCTGGCGTACATGACCCACCATTGGCTGTTGCAGCTCATCTGCTGGGTCATGCCCTGTACCCTTGCTGCCAGGTGCAGGTCGCAGTGAAGTGCCCTCAGAGTGGACATGAGAACACTCTACTCCTAACCAGCCATTGGTAGATCTCCATCTGCCTGGTCAGGCCATATACCCCTGCAGCCAAGTATATGGGTCCTTAATCCAGGACCAAGGGCGTCCTTATCCCAGAACGAAGGGGGTCCTAGTTACAGGACCAGATTTGCCCTAGTAAGAGGGTCTATGCAGCTACAGGTGGCACCTCCTTTATGCTGCATGGAGGTGGCAGGTTTTCTTGATCAATCACCTAGAATACCTGACCTGGTATACAATACAAGGTTTCCTGACAGATCGGTCCCAGCGTGTCAGGGTAGATGGTGTTCTCTGTACTCCTATAGCTGTTAGCAGTGGTGTGCCCCAAGGGACTGTCACTGCAGCCATTCTCTTTCTTGCTTTTGTCAATGATGTGCCTTCCATTGTTTCATCCCTGTGCAAGATTTTCGTTGATGACACTAAACTCTACAGGGACATACATGATGCAACTGACATACAGGCCTTACAGACTGATCTTGATAGACTAGTTGAATGGTGTAACCGCTGGAAATTGCGTTTCAATGATTCCAAGTGTAAGGTGATGCATCTAGGTTCTAGAAATCCCAAAGCTACTTATACAATGAATGGACAGTCACTTTCAACAGTAACCGAGGAACGTGATTTGGGTATAACATTCACATCAGACATGTCCTTCACAACTCACTGCTCACAGACAGCAGCCCGCGCCATGCGAGTCGTCCATCTAATACGTAGAACCTTTACCTTTTTAGAAGCTCCAATGTTGACCCTGTTGTACAAATCCCTTGTACGGCCTCTCCTCGAATATGGTACAGTAGTCTGGTCGCCGTACATTCAGCGTGATATTGACACCCTTGAACAAGTGCAACACTGTGCCACTCGCCTTGTCCCTTCTCTGACTGTCCTGACATATGAAAACCGACTTAGGGCACTCAAATTACCAACATTAATATATCGACGTGTACGAGCAGACCTTATAACAACATACAAGATTATTCACGGGATTGACAATATCGAACGAAGTAATTTCTTTCAATTTCGTACTGAACTTCACCAGTACTCAACACGGGGATCCTCCTTGGCACTGTATAAACGATCGAACTGTAGGACTCAAAGAAGATGCAACAACTTCGCGGATAGGGTGGTCAACATTTGGAACATTTTACCGGACTGTGTTGTAAATGCACGTAATGCCCTTGGTATTCCATGTTTGAATGCGTTCAAAAATAGACTCGACTGTGAAATGTCCCGTAAAATGAATATATACAGCGACACTCCTGTGCGCCAAGTGGCAGTAGCAAACTTTACCCTACAGAGATATCTTTATTAGACACTTTGGTTAAATCCTTATATATATATATCCCTTTTTTTTATTTAATTTAATATTAATACCCCCTGTATATCTTATTTATGTCCCTTGTTAGTCTGTATAGTCCGTATTGGTAGCCTATAATTATTTTTGAGAACATTACTTGCAAATATTTTTAGCTATATTTTTAGTATTTTCACATATTTTTAATGTAATTATATTTGAGATCATTATTAATTGTAATTATTTTAGGCCATTCTGTATTGGCGTAATTATTATATTTGAGAACATTAATTGTAATTATTTGTAGCTACTGTACCTACTATCTCTACACAACATTATTTGAAATTGTTTTTGAACACAGTTAACATTTTGTAAGTAAGACAAACATATTGTAAATATACCCTTTTTTAGCAACTACTTTACAGTATATAAAAGTCAGCTATGTATATTTTATTCTCATTTTAAAATTACCTTGTCGGTTTTACTTATTTTTACTTAGAGGGGGAGGGTAGCTACCCAAAATATAACTTTTCATTACAATTGATTTGATTATGTACGTACTGTAAACTTGCCATTTTACATTCACTTTACAAATACTGTAGGCCTAAATAATATTCGTATATTTTTAATTATTACAATGTGATATTTATATCTTCATATACGCTGATTAGCGTACTTACTTTTGCCAGATATGTGTGTATGCAGTATCTCTAAATTTAAAGGTGCAATCATGAACTTATTGTTACTCTGGCGTCATTAATAACATAACATAACAATAACGAATCCCGAAACCTCTACCGAAGCCCAACTCCGCCATTAGGCCAACAGCTATAATAAGCTGTACTATAAAGTTCATAAAGCGGAAACACGTCATCCAGTTAATTAATATACCGGTGTCACAAGGAAATCAGCCCCCCCTAGAATATGCCCCCCGGGGCATTATTTCCTAGGATATTATGTCCCCCCGGGCAATTTTTCCTAGGAAATTTAGCCCGGGGGGGCATTTTCTCCTTAGGAAATAATGCCTCCCCTCAGGAAAATTAGCCCCCCTCAAAAGTCTGAAAACTGGTACGATACCGGTCTGCTGGTAGCCACTTTTAATCTACCAACTGCAGAACTTTATTACAATCAGGTACGGATATGTATTCTAATATCATAAATGTTACGGCAATTAAACACAATAACAACATTTAAGCACATTCATTAGCCTAATATTACAAACATAATTATAAACTAATTTTTTATTATTAATTAATCTTACCGGTAAATTTATTAAATCATCAAAATGAGCAATTATAGACATCTATATTTATAAAAAAAGAAACTGCAGAACTTGTAATAGTTGGAAGAATAGTACGGTACCGGTCTGCCGGTAGGTAAGCAGGTAAGGCAGTAAGGGATGTAGAGCAGCATACTGAAGTATCAAAGTCAGTAGGCTACTGTAGTAAGTACTGGTATAACAGCAGTGCGAGTGTGTGGTGTTGTGTGGGCGCCGAGCAGCTCCAAGCTTTTTTAAGTCTGTAACCTGCTCCTTTCCCTGATTTGGTAAAGTGATTGTTTATTGTTTTGGTTAGAAAATCCTGCCTCTGTAACCTGATCCTTTCTCTCAATTGGTAATGTTATCGTTTATTGTTTTGGTTAGAAAATCCCGTCTCTGTAACCTGCTCCTTTCCCTGATTTGCTAAAGTGACTGTTTATTGTTTTGGTTAGAAAATCCCGCCTCTGTAACCTGCTCCTTTCCCTCAATTAGTTAAATGATCGTTTATTGTTTTGGTTAGAAAGGCCTGCCTCTGTAACCTGCTCCTTTCCAGTCTGGTCCACTAGCCCAATCGGGAAACAATTATTGTTGCCCGATCGGGAAAATTGCAATTGCCCGATTGGGAAATAATGAATTTCTATCAATTCAACTATAATTTACCATTTCCAGATTAAATAATGTAAAGATGATAAAAAAATAAAGTATTGAGGGTCTTTAGCTGGTTATATTATATTAGATAAAGATACAATAGTAAACGTTTTCGACCTACCGGTCTGCATCAGACTATGTACTGGCAACTAACAGGAAAAGGTGGGGTCTATATATATATATATAAGTTTTAAAGGGGAATACCTGATAGGTGAATCCCAGAAAGGTTAACGTATATGTATGTACTGTATAACGTAAGGTAATTGTGATAGGGAAAGTACAGCGAGTTAGTTGTAAGCTGTCAATCTAAAGTACAAATATAGGGTTGCAGGTAGGGCTCGATCGGAGTTGGGATTTGGCCGGAGCCGGAGCAGGAGCCGGAGTTGGACAATTTGGCCGGAGCCGGAGCAGGAGCCGGAGTTTTTCAAAAAATTTAAAAATCAAAAATTTTCAAAAATTTATTTAAAAAAAAATAAAGTATGGTTATCGTAGGCCAATCGCTCATAATCAATCATACTGTAGGTCTAATTAATTTCATAACTATAGATTTACGAATTTTCAATTTAAGTAATTAATTTATCACGGACAGACGGCCTGACGGCGACGGCCTGACGCTGACGGCTAAAAATTACCTACAGTACCTAACTCGCTAACTGTCTAACTGTGGTAGAGGTGTGTACTGTAGGTAGCCTACCGTACGTGTACCAGTACTGCAGTACAGTATGCTGGCATGACAGCAGTAAATGCAAATGGCTGCAGTGGTACAGTCTGACAGTGTACAATCATAGCATTTACAATTTTTTAAAGTAGGGCCTATCTGTAACAGTCTGCTAGTCAGCCAGCTGGCCAGTACCAGTACTGCAGTACAGTCAGTCAGTCATTGACTTTAAGTAAATACTGCAGTATTATCAGATTATACTTGAGATTGAAGCTGTACTACAGTACTTATAGTGTTAAATAATTGTTCAGATTAGAATATGCACGAAATATAATACTTTATTAAAAAATTAACTCCGGCAATATTTTTACCGGAGCCGGAGCAGGAGCCGGATGTGCCAAAATGGCAGGAGCCGGAGCCGGAGGCCGGAGCTCCGATCGAGCCCTAGTTGCAGG
>JAUCBJ010003141.1:0-38485 GCA_032718475.1 Nemertoderma westbladi
CGTGTGGTGAATTTTCCTTTCGACGCTATCAAAATTGATCCTCAAATCCTCACCAGGGGAAAGTCGATCCAAATAACAGCTTATTAGTTCTATAAATCAAACTGTAACCTGTTACATTGATATTCGTTTATTGTTTTGATTAGAATTTAGAATAACGTGCCATGTAACCTGCTCCTTTCCCTAAATTGGTAATTCAACATTGACGGGGGACTTGACGCAAATTCCAAGATAAGGGAACATAACTAACAGTCACTTGGCCCATAGATTTGGCCCGTCATTTTGCTAGCTAGCACCACCAGAGCAGTACATATTGAAAATTCAAATTCTTTGAGCATGGATGAATCAATTTAAACTGTGATAGGATTTTGAAGAATTAATGGCCGAAGCAGCAGCACTAAGGAAACAGGAGAGTGGCGGATGTGGAGTATCTAAGTTTGTTGCTGCCCCGTAGCCAAAAGAAGAGAATATTGATGGAATCAGTTCTCAGCAGAATTCTTTGACTCTACTTAACCGGAACAAAGAATTTCGCGACTCGATGACGCCATATCTCCCTCCATCAACCCATCTATCTATCTCTCTCTCTCTCAGAATTAAATACGTAAAGCGTAAAGCCTAATGATAAACATCGATTGTATTTTCGGTTAAACTCCGCATCAGATGATTAACTAGATCACTCATAGATAAATGCGTCTCCTAGCGGAGTCAAGGCGAATATTATCTCAGAAAAACTGATCTGTTGGTAAACTCTGTAAACTGTGACTTGTGTCTATCTACTATATCATTGGCATGCTGCGCGAGAATGCTGCGCGAGAATGCTCCGCTGCATTGAGAATTATATGCTGCATTGATAATGCTATGCTGCATTGATAATGCTACATTGCGAGTGATATGCAGTTAATGTTATGGTGCATTGAGAATGTTATGCTTCATCGAAAATCCCATGCTGAATTACTAATAATATGCTGCATTAGAATGTTATGATACATTGAGAAAGCTAAGCTGCATTGGTAATGTTATGCTGCATTGATTTTCTTGCAAATTTGGGTCGCCTCCAAGCCTAAAATATTTAATATATTACTTTATGAGTTTAACATGTTACTAATAACATGAGTTTATTGATTTCTTTGTTGGTTAAATAAATTTAATAATATGCGTTCTTTAATTATTTTTGCTAGAAATTTGTGCTGTTTGTATATTTGTGAATCGCTTCCAGTTGTATTTTGTATTATATTAAAAATAAATATAACATATTACTTTTAAAACACAAATTTTATGTTAATACCACTGCCTTTCATCAATCCTGTGTCCGCCTTTGGATTGGGGTGGTGCAGATTAAGAGGGAGGTTAGCTTTCCCTCTCTTTGATTTACTGGTATTTGGTTAAATTTTTTAGATGCCGAGTTTGTGATAGAGTAGAATCGTTCAATATTAATCCGTATCTCATAACTGAGCCTCGTGCTGCGCGAAGGCCCCACGATCGTGTAAATATTTAGTTAATAAGGCCATTCCTATTATATTACGCATGAAGGCCGATAACGAACGTTTTGGCTCAGAATTAGATCCAATAGGGTAATGAATATCAGTAGGATCATATAATGCACGTGAGTGTACAACGTATTTCACCTAATTAAGGATAATCCTTTAGGCTGGTTAATAACCTGGATATAATAACATATTCCCAGTATTGTATTCTCATTATTTATTCATGACAGACATGCTTCATTACCTTTTAGTTGTAACTACATTTTACCGTTGGCCTACTGGCTCTACGCAGCCCCTAAAGCGATATTAAAAATAATTTTTTTGCTAAATCGTACGAACGACTTAGTAAGTCGTGCGAACCACTTAGTAAGTCGTGATGTCGTACGAACGACTTAGTAAGTCGTGATGTCGTACGAACGACTTAGTAAGTCGTGATGTCGTACGAACGACTTAGTAAGTCGTGCGAACCACTTAGTAAGTCGTGATGTCGTACGAACGACTTAGTAAGTCGTGATGTCGTACGAACGACTTAGTAAGTCGTGATGTCGTACGAACGACTTAGTAAGTCGTGATGTCGTACGAACGACTTAGTAAGTCGTGATGTCGTACGAACGACTTAGTAAGTCGTGATGTCGTGCGAACGACTAACTAAGTCGTACGAACGACTATCTATGTCAATGTCTGTCTGTTAAGTGTGTCTGTTTGTCTGTCAGTCTGGCGCAACGTTTGGGCACCAATATCTTGGCAACGGCTCGGTATCTTAGCAACGGCTCGGTTAATTTTTTGAAATTTGATTTTTATGAAGAAGAGTAAAAGTTTAGTCGTAAATTTTTGCGTTCTGCAATTTCTTGTCCGCCGCTAGGTGGCGCTAAATATAAAATTTTCAAGGATTAATAAATTTTGAAAGACCTTTTTATTAAAAGTTTTAATGATAAATTATACATTTTTATACATAAATAATACACGAAGTTGCGCCTTCGCGCAGCACATCACATAAACTTATGTTAAAGTATAGAATATTTATTACGCCCAATTGGGGAATAAATACATATTTTTAAAGAAGGCACCTCAATTAGTAAAATTATAATATTCGTTGTGTGTGTGTGTGTGTGTGTATGTGTGTATAGTTATGTATAAAGCTGTCTAACAAGCCTGATAAGTTGGGGGCCGGACTTTGCCCAAGACATTAAGGGGGGTGGTACACCATTTTGGTCCAAAATATGTCGAAATTTCTTTTATGGTCTAATATAATGCACCATTAAATGGTGTTTCCAAATCTGAAAACCGCTATTTAATAGCTCTTTTAGTTTTCAAGTTATGTAAATTTCCATTTAGGGAATCCTATTGAAATTACTATTACTATGTATAATGAAAGGTTAATACGATATACGAATAGGATAATACGGTATAATGAAAGGTGAAAGATTTTTCATGAAATTGTCAACTTCAAAACCCTACTACTTCTACAATTTTTGAGTAATTAGTCTGAAACATACTGTGGGTGTCTAGATAGCCACCCTGCATAAAAGTATCAGTCAACTTTTCGAAATTTTTTGTTAATAAAATTTAATACTATTTATAAAAAACCTAAAAATTTGCATAAATTTGCAGCGCCACCTAGCGGTGCGGAATTATTTTAACAAAATTTCGTCTGATAGATTTGTTGACCATCTTTGATCTATCATATAAAAAAACTTTCATGTGATTATATTCAAAACTGAAAAAGCCTTAGGGTTTTAAGCGCAACCAAGTTTTATTTGTTGTTAACTAGTATTAACTAATATTAAATAGCGAAAAAAAAAATTTTCTGACCTGTCATGTAGAATAGTAACTTAGGCACCTATATGCCAAATGTTAGCCAAAACCAAACAATTTTGAAACGCTGAGAGTGATAAATCGAAGAGTTGTCCGAAAATGGCAACAAAGAGTAACACCGAATGGGGCCCCTGTGTTTCCAATAATGGAGGGACAGCCGTCGGAAGCCAATGAAAGGGACCCCTGGGTGGCCAAAGAGGGCCTCATCTTTAGTATACAAAAAGCTAAGTATATTAGCTTAACATATTTTCGAAGTGATAACAATCAATACATTTTACAAAAATAATAATACAATTTTTCCCGTTGATATGGTAATTACAGCTGTAAATAGACCACAGTACGCCAGCCCTGTGATACAGCCAATACAGTCAATACCGCAAATCGGCCCTGTTGAGACAGACTCACCTTCACATACGTTAATTTCCATCCCCATTAATTGTCTACCTTTTGCAAAGGCTCTGCCCTCTGCCAGGGACTACACCCAACTGAGCAAAAATAATGAAATCATCTTATCGAGGGTGAAAAAAGTGGTCCTATACGCACACCTGAGTGCACGTTTATTTTGGTGCATTAGGTAGGCGTACTCCATAGGGTGGGTCCAGGATACCCAATACATGTACAACAATAGGTGCAATTATTCTTGATATCTATTCAGCCAATTTATCTGTGGTAGATAATCCCAGTATTCAGCTGCTGCCTCAATGATTAATAACAATAATTAGGTAATTAATATGACCATTTACAACAATACATTATACGATATATGGGCCAAGGTAATATCTGAGAAATTGATAAAAGATTGCCAAGTTCATTGTGTGAAGTAATCAGATCAAAGAAAACATTATATGTTTGTGTGAAATATTTAGCTTTTTGGCTAAGGATTGTAGTGTTAGAGCCCTGCAACACATACCGACAGAGGGCTCATCAAAGTTATTGCATAAGCCCCACTCAATTATTGTAATTATAATAAAATATACATTTATTTGGAAAAAAGATATCAATCAAATATATATCGGAACCAATATCTTCTAATTTACTCCAATTCTACTATTAATATTGTTAATTTCGCAATCCAACATCCACCAAGCGTCCCCAAAACACCCCATCCCTTCTCCCCACCCCCAATCCAACATCCACCAAGCGTCCCCAAAACACCCCATCCCTTCTCCCCACCCCCAATCCAACATCCACCAAGCGTCCCCAAAACACCCCATCCCTTCTCCCCACCCCCAATCCAACATCCACCAAGCGTCCCCAAAACACCCCATCCCTTCTCCCCACCCCCAATCCAACATCCACCAAGCGTCCCCAAAACACCCCATCCCTTCTCCCCACCCCCAATCCAACATCCACCAAGCCTTCCAATAACACCCCATCCCTTCTCTCCACCCCCAATCCAACATCCACCAAGCGTCCCCAAAACACCCCATCCCTTCTCCCCACCCCCAATCCAACATCCACCAAGCGTTCCCATAACACCCCAACCCCATCCCTTCTCCCCACCCCCCAGGTAAAGCCAAGCCAATGTTCTGTGGAGTGAGATTGATAAATCGATACTATTAACTCAGAACGGTAGCAGCCCATTCGCGGCTGCAATGGAAGTTTAACATAATGTATGCAGCGCTATGCGTTAACGGATAATAACCAACTTTAATGGGTGGATTGCCGCTGCTTGTGGGCATGAAATACACACGAGGTTTGTTCACTAGGTGCGCCAAGATAGAAACACATCCTTGGTCCCTAGGCTGGGGACATTACCGGCATAATAAAGGTTCTATAATATAGAGCCAACTGCTTTATCATTCAGGAGGAACCCTTGGAGAAATTAGCCACTATACGCTGCATCCAACTTTACTCACTCAAAGCAGCGGATGCCAAGAAATGAAAGAGCTGAAGACGGAATTCTGATGGTCCATTGCAGCATTTATTACTATGGTTGTGGCAACCCGGGTTCAATGCGTTCAACCTAGATTTTCCTCCCAGAAAATCTGGGGTAATTTATACTAAAAATAGTCTCGATGCGAATTCGGGTTTGTCTAGGTCCGTAGACAAACAACTTGCATTGCGCACACACATTACTGCTATCCACATTTAGATAAGCATTCCTACCATTCCTACATCTAAAGAGTGAAAATAGTCAAAATAGACAAAATAGTTGTATCGCTGTCGATATGAAAACTCGATTGTGGGCCGCGCATGACAAAAGCCTTCGATCTTTAAGTCCTTTTCTGGTAATCATTATATGTCATTGCCATTGACAAACTATTCTCTTAACATAAACCATGAATTTTTATATATCACCTCGAAATATAGCTTTCTTCACATCTACACAATAATTTTAAGATTAGTTCATATTAATTGGTAATACCAATTCATCAAATCGGACCTATATTCTACTCGGTAAAATTAAATATTCTACTCGGTAAAATTAAATATTCTACTCGGTAAAATTAAATATTCTACTCGGTAAAATTAAATATTCTACTCGGTAAAATTAAATATTCTACTCGGTAAAATTAAATATTCTACTCGGTAAAATTAAATATTCTACTCGGTAAAATTAAATATTCTACTCGGTAAAATTAAATATTCTACTCGGTAAAATTAAATATTCTACTCGGTAAAATTAAATATTCTACTCGGTAAAATTAAATATTCTACTCGGTAAAATTAAATATTCTACTCGGTAAAATTAAATATTCTACTCGGTAAAATTAAATATTCTACTCGGTAAAATTAAATATTCTACTCGGTAAAATTAAATATTCTACTCGGTAAAATTAAATATTCTACTCGGTAAAATTAAATATTCTACTCGGTAAAATTAAATATTCTACTCGGTAAAATTAAATATTCTACTCGGTAAAATTAAATATTCTACTCGGTAAAATTAAATATTCTACTCGGTAAAATTAAATATTCTACTCGGTAAAATTAAATATTCTACTCGGTAAAATTAAATATTCTACTCGGTAAAATTAAATATTCTACTCGGTAAAATTAAATATTCTACTCGGTAAAATTAAATATTCTACTCGGTAAAATTAAATATTCTACTCGGTAAAATTAAATATTCTACTCGGTAAAATTAAATATTCTACTCGGTAAAATTAAATATTCTACTCGGTAAAATTAAATATTCTACTCGGTAAAATTAAATATTCTACTCGGTAAAATTAAATATTCAGCGGATTAAAAATGAATGCGAAACAAATACAACTGTAAGTAGTAACTATAGTAACTGTATGTAGTATACTACTACTGTAAGTAGTAACTATAGTAACTGTATGTAGTATACTACAACTGTAAGTACTAACTATAGTAACTGTACGTAGTATACTACTACTGTAAGTAGTAACTATAGTAACTGTAGGTAGTATACTACAACTGTAAGTAGTAACTATAGTAACTGTATGTAGTATACTACAACTGTAAGTAGTAACTATAGTAACTGTACGTAGTATACTACAACTGTAAGTAGTAACTATAGTAACTGTATGTAGTATACTACAACTGTAAGTAGTAACTATAGTAACTGTACGTAGTATACTACAACTGTAAGTAGTAACTATAGTAACTGTACGTAGTATACTACAACTGTAAGTAGTAACTATAGTAACTGTATGTAGTATACTACAACTGTAAGTAGTAACTATAGTAACTGTATGTAGTATACTACAACTGTAAGTAGTAACTATAGTAACTGTACGTAGTATACTACAACTGTAAGTAGTAACTGTAGTAACTGTATGTAGTATACTACAACTGTAAGTACTAACTATAGTAACTGTACGTAGTATACTACAACTGTAAGTAGTAACTATAGTAACTGTATGTAGTATACTACAACTGTAAGTAGTAATTTTAGTAACTGTACGTAGTATACTACAACTGTAAGTAGTAACTATAGTAACTGTATGTAGTATACTACAACTGTAAGTAGTAACTATAGTAACTGTACGTAGTATACTACAACTGTAAGTAGTGACTATAGTAACTGTATGTAGTATACTACAACTGCAAGTAGTAACTATAGTAACTGTACGTAGTATACTACAACTGTAAGTAGTAACTATAGTAACTGTATGTAGTATACTACAACTGTAAGTAGTAACTATAGTAACTGTACGTAGTATACTACAACTGTAAGTAGTAACTATAGTAACTGTATGTAGTATACTACAACTGTAAGTAGTAACTATAGTAACTGTACGTAGTATACTACAACTGTAAGTAGTAACTATAGTAACTGTATGTACTAGGATACTACTACTAGGATCGGCATGCTGCATTGCAGCTGCATTTTTAAGAATGCTGTGCCGGCTTGTCAACAAAATTACACCGCCACAACTCCCTATCACCCATGACATTTGCTAGATCATCCGCATCTTCAAGGCCAGTGTCATTTAAGATGCGTCTCAAGAAAGTCATGGGCTGTCCACCGTGGTTATTCACTCCATGAGGCTGCCAAAGTACAAGATTATGCACTGGCTGGTCCTCACGGCGAAAGCAATGTCCTGCAAAGCGGAGGCGATTTTGTTCTAGTGTCAAGCTTGGGGGAACCAATGAGACACCTCCAATGTTATATAGTGTCTGGTTGGAAATGTGTGCTGTGCATTGTACTTGACACAATGAACCCGGCGTAGCATTCTTGTGAATGTGCCATCCAGAGATTTGGTGTCCTCAGCAGTTAGAGCCCAGCATGGACTCCCGTAGAGGAGTACTGGAACGACTGCTGCTCTAAATAATCGGACCTTAAGTTTCCGATTAATTCTCGGTGACTTCCAAATCCTGGAAAGCCTATTCAAGGCTGCCCATGCCTTTCCCTTACGTATTCGAAGGTCCTCACCTGACTTCCGGATCCATGATCCCAGGTAACAGAAGTCGTCCACATGCTCAAGCATACCATCCTTTGAGCTTATGCTCATCCGATCAGAGACTTGCTGAGGACTTTCAAAGTTAACTGTCAAAATTTTGGTCTTTCTGGAGTTAATAAAAAGACCAACACTAGAAGCAGCATGTTCTAATGAGCTGAGGAGCCGTTGGGCTCCCTCTAATGATTCTGAGAGTACTCCTAAGTCATCAGCAAAGTCTAGATCAGTTAGGTACTTGGCAGGATTTCGTCGACTTCTGGAGCCAGTAGGTGGAGTTATCATCACCCCATCATCATTATGATGATCTAAGGACATGCGTAGAACATAGTCAACCACAATAATGAACAAGAATGGTGCAAGTGTGTCTCCTTGGAGGACGCCCCATAACACTTCAAATGGTTCTGTGTCACCGTCAACAGTAGACACAAATGTTGTCGAACCAACGTATACTGATCTGATTGCTGCAATAATTTCATCAGGAATCCCATATAATGAAAGTATGCTGAACATACGTGAGCGAGAGACTGAATCAAAGGCCTTGAATAAGTCAACAAAGATAACAGCCAGATGCCTGTCTTTCTTTTTTGAGAATTCTTCAATTATCCTTCTAAGTGCCAAAATCCATGGTCCCACGACCTTTACGGAACCCATTCTGATTTCCACGGAGCAGTCTCTCAATGGGATCCCTGATGCGATTTAATAGAATCCTATTGTATAGCTTTGCAGCAATCGAGATCAATGAGATTCCCCGAAAAGAACCATAGAGTGTTAGATTGCCCTTCTTGGGAACTGACACCAACTTATTTGTTTTCATTTCTTCGGGACTCTTGTTGTTCGGTACATGTCTACTATGATGGGATAGATGAGCTTTAAACACTTTTAAAAGACTTTTAAAACACTTTTAACATTTTAAAGACCTCAGGGGGAACACCATCTACTCCACTGGCACGATTGGTCTTAATGCTCTTTGCAGCAGCCTTCACTTCTGCAAAGGAGATATCGCCAATGGGAATATCTGGGAGTACAGACTCAGACACTTTTACTTCTATAAAGTTATCAGGCAATACCCTGTCATTATTGAGGAGCTTTTCAAAGTGGGCTTTCCAACCATTGAGGCGATCGGCTGGTGATTCCGCCTTAACCTTGGTGGTTGGTTGGCTTTTCCGCCCAGTAAGCAAATTTATCGATTTCCATGCCTGGGATGATTGCCTGCTGTCGTCAGCATCATTGATGGCATCAACCTGTTGGTTTATTAGCTCCTGTAGATTAACAGAGTACTGCCTGTTCAGGGACCTAGATGCAGCCTTAACTGCATTCTAAGTAGTAACTATAGTAACTGTATGTAGTATACTACAACTGTAAGTAGTAACTATAGTAACTGTACGTAGTATACTACAACTGTAAGTAGTAACTATAGTAACTGTATGTAGTATACTACAACTGTAAGTAGTAATTTTAGTAACTGTACGTAGTATACTACAACTGTAAGTAGTAACTATAGTAACTGTATGTAGTATACTACAACTGTAAGTAGTAACTATAGTAACTGTACGTAGTATACTACAACTGTAAGTAGTGACTATAGTAACTGTATGTAGTATACTACAACTGCAAGTAGTAACTATAGTAACTGTACGTAGTATACTACAACTGTAAGTAGTAACTATAGTAACTGTATGTAGTATACTACAACTGTAAGTAGTAACTATAGTAACTGTACGTAGTATACTACAACTGTAAGTAGTAACTATAGTAACTGTATGTAGTATACTACAACTGTAAGTAGTAACTATAGTAACTGTACGTAGTATACTACAACTGTAAGTAGTAACTATAGTAACTGTATGTACTAGGATACTACTACTAGGATCGGCATACTGGTAGCATACTTAGCATACTGGTACCACTGTGTTACTGTTTCAACCATTGTATGTCTAATGAAGAAAGCGAGCTTAGCATATGAGTACCACTGTGTTACTGTTTCAACCATTGTCTGTCTAATGAAGAAAGCGAGCTTAGCATATGAGTACCACTGTGTTACTGTTTCAACCATTGTCTGTCAAATGAAGAAAGCGAGCTTAGCATATGAGTACCACTGTGTTACTGTTTCTACCATTGTATTTCTAATGAAGAAAGCGAGCTTAGCATATGGGTACCACTGTGTTACTGTTTCAACCATTGTATGTCTAATGAAGAAAGCGAGCTTAGCATACGGGTACCACTGTGTTACTGTTTCAACCATTGTCTGTCTAATGAAGAAAGCGAGCTTAGCATATAAGTACGACTGTGTTACTGTTTCAACCATTGTCTGTCTAATGAAGAAAGCGAGCTTAGCATACGGGTACCACTGTGTTACTGTTTCAACCATTGTCTGTCTAATGAAGAAAGCGAGCTTAGCATACGAGTAACACTGTGTTACTGTTTCAACCATTGTCTGTCTAATGAAGAAAGCGAGCTTAGCATACGGGTACCACTGTGTTACTGTTTCAACCATTGTCTGTCTAATGAAGAAAGCGAGCTTAGCATACGGGTACCACTGTGTTACTGTTTCAACCATTGTATGTCTAATGAAGAAAGCGAGCTTAGCATATGAGTACCACTGTGTTACTGTTTCAACCATTGTCTGTCTAATGAAGAAAGCGAGCTTAGCATACGGGTACCACTGTGTTACTGTTTCAACCATTGTATGTCTAATGAAGAAAGCGAGCTTAGCATACGGGTACAACTGTGTTACTGTTTCAACCATTGTATGTCTAATGAAGAAAGCGAGCTTAGCATATGAGTACCACTGTGTTACTGTTTCAACCATTGTCTGTCTAATGAAGAAAGCGAGCTTAGCATACTGGTACCACTGTGTTACTGTTTCAACAATTGTATGTCTAATGAAGAAAGCGAGCTTAGCATATAAGTACGACTGTGTTACTGTTTCAACCATTGTCTGTCTAATGAAGAAAGCGAGCTTAGCATACGGGTACCACTGTGTTACTGTTTCAACCATTGTCTGTCTAATGAAGAAAGCGAGCTTAGCATACGAGTAACACTGTGTTACTGTTTCAACCATTGTCTGTCTAATGAAGAAAGCGAGCTTAGCATACGGGTACCACTGTGTTACTGTTTCAACCATTGTCTGTCTAATGAAGAAAGCGAGCTTAGCATACGGGTACCACTGTGTTACTGTTTCAACCATTGTATGTCTAATGAAGAAAGCGAGCTTAGCATATGAGTACCACTGTGTTACTGTTTCAACCATTGTCTGTCTAATGAAGAAAGCGAGCTTAGCATACGGGTACCACTGTGTTACTGTTTCAACCATTGTATGTCTAATGAAGAAAGCGAGCTTAGCATACGGGTACAACTGTGTTACTGTTTCAACCATTGTATGTCTAATGAAGAAAGCGAGCTTAGCATATGAGTACCACTGTGTTACTGTTTCAACCATTGTCTGTCTAATGAAGAAAGCGAGCTTAGCATACTGGTACCACTGTGTTACTGTTTCAACAATTGTATGTCTAATGAAGAAAGAGAGCTTAGCATATGAGTACCACTGTGTTACTGTTTCAACCATTGTCTGTCTAATGAAGAAAGCGAGCTTAGATGTCTAATGAAGAAAGCGAGCTTAGCATACGGGTACAACTGTGTTACTGTTTCAACCATTGTATGTCTAATGAAGAAAGCGAGCTTAGCATATGAGTACCACTGTGTTACTGTTTCAACCATTGTCTGTCTAATGAAGAAAGCGAGCTTAGCATACTGGTACCACTGTGTTACTGTTTCAACAATTGTATGTCTAATGAAGAAAGCGAGCTTAGCATATGAGTACCACTGTGTTACTGTTTCAACCATTGTCTGTCTAATGAAGAAAGCGAGCTTAGCATATGAGTACCACTGTGTTACTGTTTCAACCATTGTCTGTCTAATGAAGAAAGCGAGCTTAGCATATAAGTACGACTGTGTTACTGTTTCAACCATTGTCTGTCTAATGAAGAAAGCGAGCTTAGCATATGAGTACCACTGTGTTACTGTTTCAACCATTGTCTGTCTAATGAAGAAAGCGAGCTTAGCATATGAGTACCACTGTGTTACTGTTTCAACCATTGTCTGTCTAATGAAGAAAGCGAGCTTAGCATATGAGTACCACTGTGTTACTGTTTCAACCATTGTCTGTCTAATGAAGAAAGCGAGCTTAGCATACGAGTAACACTGTGTTACTGTTTCAACCATTGTCTGTCTAATGAAGAAAGCGAGCTTAGCATACGGGTACCACTGTGTTACTGTTTCAACCATTGTCTGTCTAATGAAGAAAGCGAGCTTAGCATACGGGTACCACTGTGTTACTGTTTCAACCATTGTATATTTGTATGTCTAATGAAGAAAGCGAGCTTAGCATATGAGTACCACTGTGTTACTGTTTCAACCATTGTCTGTCTAATGAAGAAAGCGAGCTTAGCATACGGGTACCACTGTGTTACTGTTTCAACCATTGTATGTCTAATGAAGAAAGCGAGCTTAGCATACGAGTAACACTGTGTTACTGTTTCAACCATTGTATGTCTAATGAAGAAAACGAGCTTAGCATATGAGTACCACTGTGTTACTGTTTCAACCATTGTCTGTCTAATGAAGAAAGCGAGCTTAGCATATGAGTACCACTGTGTTACTGTTTCAACCATTGTCTGTCTAATGAAGAAAGCGAGCTTAGCATACGGGTACCACTGTGTTACTGTTTCAACCATTGTCTGTCTAATGAAGAAAGCGAGCTTAGCATACGGGTACCACTGTGTTACTGTTTCAACCATTGTATGTCTAATGAAGAAAGCGAGCTTAGCATATGAGTACCGCTGTGTTACTGTTTCAACCATTGTCTGTCTAATGAAGAAAGCGAGCTTAGCATACGGGTACCACTGTGTTACTGTTTCAACCATTGTATGTCTAATGAAGAAAGAGAGCTTAGCATACGGGTACAACTGTGTTACTGTTTCAACCATTGTCTGTCTAATGAAGAAAGCGAGCTTAGCATATGAGTACCACTGTGTTACTGTTTCAACCATTGTCTGTCTAATGAAGAAAGCGAGCTTAGCATACGGGTACCACTGTGTTACTGTTTCAACCATTGTCTGTCTAATGAAGAAAGCGAGCTTAGCATACGGGTACCACTGTGTTACTGTTTCAACCATTGTATGTCTAATGAAGAAAGCGAGCTTAGCATATGAGTACCGCTGTGTTACTGTTTCAACCATTGTCTGTCTAATGAAGAAAGCGAGCTTAGCATACGGGTACCACTGTGTTACTGTTTCAACCATTGTATGTCTAATGAATAAAGCGAGCTTAGCATATGAGTACCACTGTGTTACTGTTTCAACCATTGTCTGTCTAATGAAGAAAGCGAGCTTAGCATACGAGTAACACTGTGTTACTGTTTCAACCATTGTCTGTCTAATGAAGAAAGCGAGCTTAGCATACGGGTACCACTGTGTTACTGTTTCAACCATTGTATGTCTAATGAAGAAAGCGAGCTTAGCATATGAGTACCACTGTGTTACTGTTTCAACCATTGTCTGTCTAATGAAGAAAGCGAGCTTAGCATACGGGTACCACTGTGTTACTGTTTCAACCATTGTATGTCTAATGAAGAAAGCGAGCTTAGCATATGAGTACCGCTGTGTTACTGTTTCAACCATTGTCTGTCTAATGAAGAAAGCGAGCTTAGCATACGGGTACCACTGTGTTACTGTTTCAACCATTGTATGTCTAATGAATAAAGCGAGCTTAGCATATGAGTACCACTGTGTTACTGTTTCAACCATTGTCTGTCTAATGAAGAAAGCGAGCTTAGCATACGAGTAACACTGTGTTACTGTTTCAACCATTGTCTGTCTAATGAAGAAAGCGAGCTTAGTATACGGGTACCACAGTGTTACTGTTTCAACCATTGTCTGTCTAATGAAGAAAGCGAGCTTAGCATACGGGTACCACTGTGTTACTGTTTCAACCATTGTCTGTCTAATGAAGAAAGCGAGCTTAGCATACGGGTACCACTGTGTTACTGTTTCAACCATTGTCTGTCTAATGAAGAAAGCGAGCATAGCATACGGGTACCACTGTGTTACTGTTTCAACCATTGTCTGTCTAATGAAGAAAGCGAGCTTAGCATACGGGTACCACTGTGTTACTGTTTCAACCATTGTCTGTCTAATGAAGAAAGCGAGCTTAGCATACGGGTACCACTGTGTTACTGTTTCAACCATTGTCTGTCTAATGAAGAAAGCGAGCTTAGCATACGAGTACCACTGTGTTACTGTTTCAACCATTGTCTGTCTAATGAAGAAAGCGAGCTTAGCATACGAGTACCACTGTGTTACTGTTTCAACCATTGTCTGTCTAATGAAGAAAGCGAGCTTAGCATATGGGTACCACTGTGTTACTGTTTCAACCATTGTCTGTCAAATGAAGAAAGCGAGCTTAGCATATGAGTACCACTGTGTTACTGTTTCTACCATTGTATGTCTAATGAAGAAAGGAGTACTCTCAGAATCACTAGAGGGAGCCCAACGGCTCCTCAGCTCATTAGAACATGCTGCTTCTAGTGTTGGTCTTTTTATTAACTCCAGAAAGACCAAAATTGTGACAGTTAACTTTGAAAGTCCTCAGCAAGTCTCTGATCGGATGAGCATAAGCTCAAAAGATGGTATGCTTGAGCATGTGGATGACTTCTGTTACCTGGGATCATGGATCCGGAAGTCAGGTGAAGACCTTCGAATACGTAAGGGAAAGGCATGGGCAGCCTTGAATAGGCTTTCCAGGATTTGGAAGTGACCGAGAATTAATCGGAAACTTAAGGTCCGACTATTTAGAGCAGCAGTAGTTCCAGTACTCCTCTATGGGAGTCCATGCTGGGCTCTAACTGCTGAGGACACCAAATCTCTGGATGGCACATTCACAAGAATGCTACGCCGGGTTCATTGTGTCAAGTACAATGCACACATCTCCAACCAGACACTATATAACATTGGAGGTGTCTCATTGGTTCCCCCAAGCTTGACACTAGAACAAAATCGCCTCTGCTTTGCAGGACATTGCTTTCGCCGTGAGGACCAGCCAGTGCATAATCTTGTACTTTGGCAGCCTCATGGAGTGAATAAGCATGGTGGACATCCCATGACATTCTTGAGACGCATCTTAAAGGACACTGGCCTTGAAGATGCGGATGATCTAGCAAATGTCATGGGTGATAGGGAGTTGTGGCGGTGCAATTTTGTCGATAAGCCGGCACAGCATTCTTAAAAATTGCACCGCCACAACAACAGTACAAGATGTAGAGAGTAGGTATGGTAACTTGGTATTTGTACCGAGGTGGGCTGTACTGCTCTAGGCTTATTCCAGTATTCCTACATTATCTGAATCCCTTCCTAATCTTTAGACATTGCTATCACACTATGGACCGACAACTGTTTTCCAGGATAGACTGTTGGATGAGGTGGACCAGTGGAGTGCTACCAGTGCCAAGAGGTTCGGAGCGCCAAAGGTCCAAAACAATTTGTGATCACTACAGGAAAAAACTGGCACATATGTATTGATTATGATGAACATGATTATGTATTACGTAGGAGGGTTATGATTGAATAAGTATAACAATAAGAAATACAAAAGGCCTTTTGGAATAATAAGCAATATTGGCTGGATTTTAATATATGCTTGGATAAACAAGAGCCACCTGCGGATGTGGTATTAGGCTAAGTTCATTAGACAGGCAGTCCAGCCTGTACATGGAAAACAGGCACATGTAAGGGAAATTTAGATTAGCTTTCTCTGTAAATTGAATGTCCATTCCTTCCTTACATTACAACACGGATGGGTTGTTAATCAATGTGTGCCTCCTGCCTCATTTCCGTAAATGTTCACTTCAAACCTCTAATTAATTATTAAGGCTACATACCTACATACATTGTAATTCAGTGTTCCGCATCGCTTGTACCTACAGTAATTTATAATTAAATTGGAAGTCGCTTTTATTCCTAGGAGTTTGTTCAAATTACATTCGAATTTTCAATAATGACATTTGTTACAAAAACATGTAGGCCTACTATGAGTATATTTTTTTTCCAAAATTCCAATATTTTTTTTCATTTAAAGGGCCATTAATTTCCTTCTTTTTACATTGACTTTGATGTTTATTAAATAAATAATTAATAACTGCACTTCGGAAAGTCAATAGTCGCTTCTATCGGAATAAATGCCACTCTCGCAAAGAAAACCCATTAGAACTAAGTTATAAATTAGAGCTGTCGCCTGGAAGAAACAACTGTATGTGGTAGTTTGTCCACCAACTGCTTTGTAGAGTCTGGTTATTTTCAAATTCTAATTTAAGAAAGTATTTGTGTGTGTTAAACAATCAATAGTTGGAGTTCAAGTCAACTCCACGATGAAGCAAAAATAGAAATCAGCTGTTTTTTCATAATGCGCCTAAGTGGACATCCCTGGAATAATGGTACATTCTATGCTGATGCTGAACGGAATGGTAACAACTATTTCTGTACTGCAGGGGAACTGTAATGTAACCAACATAATTCTGAGTAAATTGAGAAATAATTAAATACAGTAATAAATACCGGTATTTAAGTACAACTACAGTACTTACATACCTTTTCGATTTAGAATATTTCTTGAAGGTTTGTTGCACAAGTTCTGAGGCCGACTTTGGTTCAGCAGATATACCAACTCCCCGTGTCTTTGTGGTTTTTACCAGTGGCAAACTATCAGTAGTTCCTATAATGTAATAGTGAAATAAATTAGGAGAAACAAAGAGTTTTTGAAAAAATATTCTTAAACTGGCATAAAATTCAATGACTTCTGAAATTTTTTAATCTCATGTGTGATTCGCTATCCTTCTTTTTAGAATTAGGATCTGTGGGACCATCAGCAGTAGACAAAAATGTCGTGGAACCATCGTATACTGATTTGTGATTGCTGTAATAATTACCTCAGGAATCCAATATAATGCTGAATTGAACACTACACCCATATGGAACTTGGTGTATTGGTTTACTACACTTCTACATACTGTACCACAAACTTTACACAACCCATTCTGGTTCCAATGTAGCAGAACACTCTCTGTGGGATCCCTCATGATTTTCAATATAATTCTATTGTCAAGCTTTGCAGAAGTCGAGATCAATGAGATTCCACAAAAAGATATTTTTTCACAAAAAGAAGGTTTTCCTTTCTTTTGGGCTCTCTTTGTTCTGTATGTGTCTATATGGTGATGGGCTAATTGAGCTCCAACCACTCATGTAGTTTAAAGACTTTACGAAAGGCACCATCTACTCCTCTGGCACTATTGGTCTTCTTAATGCTCTTTATATCAGCTCGTTGATAAATCCCCATACATGCGTGAGGTGATTTGCCTGTTGGCATCGGCATTGTTGATGGCTTCAACATGCTTATCAATAAGTTACTGAATATTATCAGAGTACTGCCTGTTTATGATTTTATTATTAACAATTTACTACATAACATACAATATAGAATGTAGACAGTCGCGGTGGTTGGACGGGTAGGCCCAGTACACCAGTCTCCGTTAGCATTCATCTATTGTATGCAGCTACACTATAATTATAAACCGCATTACATAACAAAAAACCTACTGTACGACAGAATATCATATAATAATTAAGCGTTAGAGCCTATAGAAACAAATAACCTACTGTACGACAGAATATCATATAATAATTAAGCGTTAGAGCCTATAGAAACAAATAACCTACTGTACGACAGAATATCATATAATAATTAAGCGTTAGGGCCTATAGAAACAAATAACCTACTGTACGACAGAATATCATATAATAATTAAGCGTTAGAGCCTATAGAAACAAATAACCTACTGTACGACAGAATATCAAATAATAATTAAGCGTTAGAGCCTATAGAAACAAATAACCTACTGTACGACAGAATATCATATAATAATTAAGCGTTAGAGCCTATAGAAACAAATAACCTACTGTACGACAGAATATCATATAATAATTAAGCGTTAGAGCCTATAGAAACAAATAACCTACTGTACGACAGAATATCATATAATAATTAAGCGTTAGAGCCTATAGAAACAAATAACCTACTGTACGACAGAATATCATATAATAATTAAGCGTTAGAGCCTATAGAAACAAATAACCTACTGTACGACAGAATATCATATAATAATTAAGCGTTAGAGCCTATAGAAACAAATAATCTACTGTACGACAGAATATCATATAATAATTAAGCGTTAGAGCCTATAGAAACAAATAACCTACTGTACGACAGAATATCATATAATAATTAAGCGTTAGAGCCTATAGAAACAAATAACCTACTGTACGACAGAATATCATATAATAATTAAGCGTTAGAGCCTATAGAAACAAATAACCTACTGTACGACAGAATATCATATAATAATTAAGCGTTAGAGCCTATAGAAACAAATAACCTACTGTACGACAGAATATCATATAATAATTAAGCGTTAGAGCCTATAGAAACAAATAACCTACTGTACGACAGAATATCATATAATAATTAAGCGTTAGGGCCTATAGAAACAAATAACCACTGTACGCCAGAATATCATATAATAATTAAGCGTTAGAGCCTATAGAAACAAATAACCTACTGTACGACAGAATATCATATAATAATTAAGCGTTAGGGCCTATAGAAACAAATAACCTACTGTACGACAGAATATCATATAATAATTAAGCGTTAGGGCCTATAGAAACAAATAACCTACTGTACGACAGAATATCATATAATAATTAAGCGTTAGAGCCTATAGAAACAAATAACCTACTGTACGACAGAATATCATATAATAATTAAGCGTTAGAGCCTATAGAAACAAATAACCTACTGTACGACAGAATATCATATAATAATTAAGCGTTAGGGCCTATAGAAACAAATAACCTACTGTACGACAGAATATCATATAATAATTAAGCGTTAGGGCCTATAGAAACAAATAACCTACTGTACGACAGAATATCATATAATAATTAAGCGTTAGAGCCTATAGAAACAAATAACCTACTGTACGACAGAATATCATATAATAATTAAGCGTTAGAGCCTATAGAAACAAATAACCTACTGTACGACAGAATATCATATAATAATTAAGCGTTAGGGCCTATAGAAACAAATAACCTACTGTACGACAGAATATCATATAATAATTAAGCGTTAGGGCCTATAGAAACAAATAACATACTGTACGACAGAATATCATATAATAATTAAGCGTTAGAGCCTATAGAAACAAATAACCTCCTGTACGACAGAATATCATATAATAATTAAGCGTTAGAGCCTATAGAAACAAATAACCTACTGTACGACAGAATATCATATAATAATTAAGCGTTAGAGCCTATAGAAACAAATAACCTACTGTACGACAGAATATCATATAATAATTAAGCGTTATGGCCTATAGAAACAAATAACCTACTGTACGACAGAATATCATATAATAATTAAGCGTTAGGGCCTATAGAAACAAATAACCTACTGTACGACAGAATATCATATAATAATTAAGCGTTAGAGCCTATTGGAACAAATTTACCTACTGTACGACAGAATATCATATAATAATTAAGCGTTAGAGCCTATAGAAACTTGTATATGTAATCATTATAAAAGTAAATGCACTTTTACTTTTCTAGGATCCTAGATTCAGCCTTAACTGCTGCCTTATCCACATTGCTTGTTGACAACCATAGGAACTCATTCCGTGCCTTAATCAGGCCCATTTGACATTTCCAAATTCTGTGGTGTATAGGGGTGGTATACTTTTTCTGTTTTGATGGTATACAAAAGGAACTATTTCTGCAGCTGCTGCCTCCGAAGGCAATATAGCCCCCACAGTGATCAGCTGGGTCTCAGACAGAGGCAAGAGCCTCTGAGCGGTGTTCGGACACTTCCCCCCCGGACACTTCCCCCCCGGACAGTTCCCCCCCGCTCAAGTAGGACACTTCCCCCCCGGACACTTCCCCCCCAGACACTTCCCCCCCCGCGGACACTTCCCCCCCGACTGATCTTAACTTCGCACATTCGTATTTTTCATTTTGTAAGGTAAACGGACCGTTTGTATCCAGATAAGTTGTATCCAATTTTCCTTTCGTAGCTCAGAAAGTGATCTTTTGCATCCCGATTTTACATTTTATATCCAAGTTTTATTTATGGGTTTTATCAATGCAATTACATCGTATTGTTTGCTATTCTTTAAACAATTAATTATATTCGATGACCTATAAATTCCATCCCCGGAATGATATACTGTTTTTATTAACTATAGAATTATAATAATTAATTGTTTTAATTATAGGTTTTAATTATCTATTATGTAATAGTCTTCATCAAATTGTAGCAGATGGGGATGAATATTATTGTTGCAATCAAAATTATACCTCTCCAGGGTAAAATCGACATGCGTCGACCTGTATTCTGTGTTCAGCATTACATATTGATATACATATTACAGTACCACTATACATACTATATAGATATTATACACACTACATATTAAATTTCCTGGTTACTTGCAATATTTTTAATAGGATTTTGTTGAATTATATAATATTGTAGTAATTTATATATTAAATTGGTTAACATTCAATACAGCTCCTACTTTAGGCTTAGTCAATTTATTATCTGATGATACAAACATGAATTAATTATTTCAAAGTGGTCTTTCACCACGGGCACTCAGGGAAATGCCGGGGTCTGGGGGCGATAACCCCCAAGAAAAGAAGCGGGGGTTTGGGGGCGGCAGCCCCCAAGAAAAGAAGCGGGGCTTTGGGGGCGGCAGCCCCCAATTAAAATAAATTAAAAGAATTAAAGGAATTAAAAGAATAACAAACAAAATTTGACTATAAAAATGTTTCTTTTATAATTTTGAAAAAACTTGTCTAGATACAACTTGTCCTGTAACCATCTTTAACTTTTGTTTATTGCTTTGATGCACCCAGATTAATTTTAACACTTTAACTGGGGGGGAAGTGTCCGGGGGGCAAGTGTCCGGGGGGGAAGTGTCCGGGGGGGAAGTGTCCTACTTGGGCGGGGGGGAAGTGTCCGGGGGGAAGTGTCCGGGGGGGAAGTGTCCTAGATCCCTCTGAGCCTGTTGCTCATCTGTAGTGTGATACTGGATCTCACACTGGGCTATTGCATCAGAGAGGACATATCATTTCCTAGCCAGATTTATTAGTTCTGCTAGTGGTGTGCCAACCCAGAATTAACTGTTAATGTTACCGGTATAGGTTTTATTACTTATAAATACCATTGATACCTATTTTCAAGACATTATAATTCAAGTCATTCTTTGTGAGGGCTCTTATTAACCCATCTGCAGTTACTCCTTCAACCGATAAAATTATAGCGAAATTGATCATAATATTTTGTTTACAATAGTTTCTAATGAAACTATATTACAAAAATTATAATAGGAGGCCTACATGAATTCAAATCATATGCTGCACGAAGGCTCTACATCATGTATATAATGAAATGGCAAATTTATTTATATATTTTTTTGTCTGAATTTTCTGAATGTTAAATAAACGTTCAGAAATTTTTCTAAAACTTGAATGGGAAAATCAATTCACATTCAGCTAAGAGCACTGTGTCCATACAGTGCTGATCGGTCTAGGGATCGAACTCCGGATAGGAAGCCGTGGAAAGTCATAACTGACCATCAGCTGCTATCGTAGTTGAATAAATGAGAAATGTTGAGTTAAAGATATACAGATAGATGACTTACCAATGTGTCACTTATTATTCTTACGAATAAAAACTCATACCTTTGTGAATTATGGCAAAGTAAAGTAAAAGTAAATTTTCTTCGGCCACTAGGCCAAAGTTACGCACAAAGTCTGACGACTTATTTCCAGTGCGGTCCCCCCAGAACTTTACTCCCCAGAGAAAACTCCAGTACTCATTTAGCAACCACTTAAGGATGCAAGGCAGAGATGCGCCCTGGCTGGTCCCTTTAAAGCATTCGTGCCGAAACGAAAACTGCCCTGGCGCATGTGAGGATCGAACCCACGACCTACAGGAGATGTGAATTCAATGCAACCACTACACCAAGGTGGAACCTTGGTGCCACCTATGTGGCATCTATGTAGCAAATTTATTAATAGCCACATATTGATATTCGAATATATGTCGGATATCATATGAATCCAACGGATCGCAGTCCTTTGAAATATTTTACTAATTGGCTTCATTTATGTTCTCTTGGGGAATAATTTATTACTTGAATGATACCGGTTCGAGAGACGAAGCAGTCAATTTGCCTGTCCCCCACCTACCAGTCAGCAGTACCGGTACAAGTGATGGAGTAACTGTAATTCTACAATTGAACTCATTCTCCAGACAAAATAATTGGGTTGTTCAATGAGGAGCGAATGCAATCACTGCACTGTGTGATTCAAGCAGAAACTTTAGATCTGAAGCAAAGGAAGTAGTATAATAATAAGAAATATCAGGTTGAGCAGCAATTGGGCAATCAATTTTTGTAAATGACGCGAATGATCTTAGAATGGAAGAAGAGTATTTTTTAATGGAATCATCAAACTACTGCGGTCGACTCTGGACTCCAATGTGTCTGTCAACAATTAATGCGGCAGGTGAAACCTTTGAGTTACATTATTATGTATTATTCATTCGCTTTGAATGAGTACACCGAATGAGTACACCATGATAAATAATACCTCTGCTTAATTCAGTATTTGTCCAACCATTGTATGGTAAAGATTAGTAGGCGTTGCCTACTAAAATGGCTAATGTAACATTATATTTCTGTTCTGATTCCTAGTTTGTTTCAAACCTCGTGCTACGCTACGGTCTCATGCCACCTGGTCTCCCGTCGAATTGTGAGGGTTGTGGAGCTCCCTTTACCACCACCCATGCCCTCAACTGCAAACACGGGGGGCTAATTATCAAGAGGCATAATGAGTTGCGTGATGTGTTTGGGACCTGATCTCGTTTGCATTCGGAGGATCCTTCGACCGACCAGTGGGAGGTGACCCTGTCCTCTGGGTATCTGGACAGAGACGGTCGTGAGGTGGGAGGGGTACGGGCAGATCTTCTGGCAAGGGGTGTCTGGGTCAATCAGAGGGTGGCGTCATTTGACATAGCGATTGTTAACGCCGACGCCCCCTCATACATCAACAGACCCATCAACTCCATCCTCGAACAACGCGTCCGCGTGAAGAATTGCACTACAGCGCAGTCACTGAGGCAAGGAGGATCTTATTCACTCCCCTTGTAGGAACCACAGACGGGGTCTGGTGCAAAGAGGCTGAGATATTCATTCAGCACCTTGCAGAGACTCTGGTCGCCAGACGTGAGGGAATGCGTGCGCGAGGGTTGGCCATGGTGATGGGTGGTGTCCACAGTCGTCTACAGTTCGCCATCCAATTCACCATGTCTACGATGGGGTCCCAGATCTTGGAGAGGACTTGGGTTTGGGGATGGGGCTGGCCTTCGCGGTGTAGACCTCTCAAACGCATACTAACTTAAATAAGTACTAAATCGAAATTAATACTTTTCAATTGTGCTTATTTCTTTTGATTATTTTAATTAATAAATAAAAGTTAGTTTCAAATGTATATTGTGGTCTCAGTAATAATTAGCCATGATACAGTGATATGGTAGTTCACAGTCCTACCATGTTTACTCGCAATTTTGGCCATTCCAATTTAAATTAGCAGTATTATTGGTAAATTGGGAGCAAATGCCACCAAATTTGGAACCATTACCATACCACCCTTACTAAGATAAGAGATGACCACATCTCATAACCAGGCCAGGCATAAACGAGTTGAAATAGATGTTGGATAGTGTGTTCAACATCCCCTTAGTAGAGGGACAAGATAATGAACAAATTACATTATAAAAAATTATGCCAGGGAGGGACAGGTTGCTCTAGGGGTGGCGGGGGAGTGGCCTGGTTATGAGATGTGGTCATCTCTTATCTCAGTAAGGGTGGTAATGGTTCCAAATTGGGTGTGGTAATGACTCCCAACTTACCAATACTGCTAATGTGAATTGGTACTAATATTCTATGTAGCAATTATTACCATTACACAGATACAACAATACAATACCCTGGTCCAGGGTGAGCTCACTGCAGTTCAAGCCACCTTAGGGGGTCGTGTGAGCAGAAGTCATTGGGGACGAGTAACAACCGAGTTTTTATCGATTGCATGGTCTCATACCCACGCACACAGCAGTTAGAATTGTTTTCACAATTTCTAAACTTCGGCCCCATATCACTGAATTTGTGCAATTCAAAATTTATTCAAAATATTTCCCTCTTGCAAGGGGTAATATGTTGGACACACTATCCAACTAACACTTGTCGGAACACATTAGAGACAGCATTAGCTTAGGGTCATGATGCGAGTGCGTGTGGCAGTACTGTGAAGTGAACAACCACAACACAACTCACCGTGATGGCAAGCCTAATGCGATGCGTGTTGTCTGCCTGACTGATGTGAGCTGTTTAATCATTTTTAAGTGGCTTCAGGAGATCTATTATAACCAGTTTTGCTAGAGCTTGAAATTAAATATATACACACACAAAGGCCAGTTAATAAACAGAAACGTGATTGGCACAAGTTGTGATGCTGCTTCCCGATAGATAGTTAGGTGCTGAACATCTCTCTGCGTCTCTTTACCCTTTCTTTCATGGTATCTGGTACCGGGTGACACGCTGATCCCTGGTATATGGATACTGGGTGACACCTGCTGATCCATGGTATCTGGATACCGGGTGACACCTGATGATCCATGGTATCTGGATACCGGGTGACACCTGCTAATCCAAGGTATCTGGATACCGGGTGACATCTGCTGATCCATGGTATCTGGATGCCGGGTGACACCTGCTGATCCATGGTATCTGGATACTGGGTGACATCTGCTGATCCATGGTATCTGGATACCAGGTGACACCTGCTGATCCATGGTATCTGGATACCGGGTGACACCTGCTGATCCATGGTATCTGGATACCGGGTGACACCTGCTGATCCATATATGGATATCGGGTGACACCTGCTGATCCATGGTATCTGGATACTGGGTGACATCTGCTGATCCATGGTATCTGGATATCGGGTGACATCTGCTGATCCATGGTATCGGAATGGTATCTGGATACCGGGTGACACCTGCTGATCCATATCTGGATACCGGGTGACACCTGCTGATCCATGGTATCTGGATACCGGGTGAGACCTGCTGATCCATGGTATCTGGATACCGGATGACACATGCTGATCCATGGTATCTGGATACCGGGCGACACAAGCTGATCCATGGTATCTGGATACCGGGTGACACCTGCTGATCCATGGTATCTGGATACCGGGTGACACCTGCTGATCCATGGTATCTGGATACCGGGTGACACCTGCTGATCCATGGTATCTGGATACCGGGTGACACCTGCTGATCCATGGTATCTGGATACCGGGTGACACCTGCTGATCCATGGTATCTGGATACCGGGTTACACCTGCTGATCCATGGTATCTGGATACCGGGTGACATCTGCTGATCCATGGTATCTGGATACCAGGTGACACCTGCTGATCCGTGGTATCTGGATACCGGGTGACACCTGCTGATCCATGGTATCTGGATACCGGGTGACACCTGCTGATCCATATATGGATATCGGGTGACACCTGCTGATCCATGGTATCTGGATACTGGGTGACATCTGCTGATCCATGGTATCTGGATACCGGGTGACATCTGCTGATCCATGGTATCTGGATACCAGGTGACACCTGCTGATCCGTGGTATCTGGATACCGGGTGACACCTGCTGATCCATGGTATCTGGATACCGGGTGACACCTGCTGATCCATGGCCATGGTATCTTGATACCGGGTGACACCTGCTGATCCATATCGGGATACCAGGTGACACCTGCTGATCCATGGTATCTGGATACCGGGTGACACCTGCTGGTCCATGGTATCTGGATACCGGGTGACACCTGCTGATCCATATCTGGATACCGGGTGACACCTGCTGATCCATGGTATCTGGATACCGGGTGACACCTGCTGATCCATATCTGGATACCGGGTGACACCTGCTGATCCATGGTATCTGAATACCGGGTGACACCTGCTGATCCATGGTATCTGGATACCGGGTGACACCTGCTGACCTGCTGTTTACCATCAGCTGATTGCTGATTGCATGTAATTTTCTATTTCTCAATTACCTTTTATTGTTTTTGTGATAAAATTGTAATAAAATTATTTGAACAACAACATTATTCATGGGATTGTATTTGGTGCCCATTTAATTGTTTTCGTAAGTAATTGAGTGTGGGGCAGGGACAAGGCGACCTTTACTGCAGGGACAAGGCGAACATTACTAACAGGCCTTGCAGCCAAGCAAACTGCAAAATTAGTGTAGGCCTGAAAGTATAGCGACCAATAGAACGGTAGTTTCTTCATTTATCAATAGGACCTTTACGAAATGGTAAAATATGAACACGTCTAGTATAGGCGGGGTGTGTATTTGGAGTTTTGTTGTTTATCTATCTAAAAATGGCTGTATGTAAGTATGTATCTAATAAATATATGTATGTATCTTATACGTGTTGTTGTTGTACAGTACCGGTACAGTATGTATCTATCTATGTAGTATGTACCATCTGCCATAAATCATCAGTTTTTCTCACAGCCACACAGAACCTTTATAACTATTCAAAGACAATACTTTGAATAGTTATAAAGGTTCTTCAGCAATAATTTAGAATAAAATATTTTCATACAAAAGTGGACGAGCGCAATGATGCTTGTAATGTAGACGAGTGATGCTTGTCTATAGTCCTAAACCACCCATCACGCACAGTGTCGAGACTTTATATAGTTATAAACTAAGTTTCCTGTCATTTAATATTGGCAGGTCTACGAGGGGTATTAATGGTGTTCCAGGTAGAATATGATGAATGCATTCGGTTGATGTTTGATATTGGGGTCAAATCCATTAAAACACTGCATTGCGGGGCGGTTTACATGCGGTTTTACATCTAATCCAATTGATAATTATGGAGCAAAGTCGTGAAGAAAGTGTCAGACGATAGTTTACAGATCGCATTACTTAAACAGAGCAATAATGGTAGGCTAGGCTGTTTCAACTGCTCACTTAGAATATTACAGATTTTCATGGAATAGCAATACTACTGGAAAGCATTATAGATATCACCAGAGGTGTAGACAACTCCGTTCTGTAGCGTAGGGTAGGTTCAGTAACGCATCCTGGTGATACATGAACAGGAAGCGAGGATGCTCCTCTTCATAATGATCGATGAAGTTGATGAGTTCTGAGTCTGACACTTCCGATCAACAACTTAAACAGGTCTTGTAGCGAAAGAATGGGATATTGATTCGGGTGAAACTTGGGAAACTACGAACTAAACTGTAACAATAACATTTAAACAAAGTAGACTTTATAGAATTCGTACAGTTTGAAAAATATCTTGTACGTTGATTGCCACGGCAATACAGAGAACATTTTGTACGTTTCATATCGGCTTCATCAGAAAGGTTGCATGAGAGCACATGACCTAGATATGGAAATTCTAGAACACATGGTAATATTTTTCCTCCCAAAAAAACATCACCGGCCCTACCTATTTGAAACGGTAAGAAATTTAAACATTTGGATTTAGATGGGTTATAGATAATATCATGTTCAATACCATATTTTTCAGAAATTCTAATAAGTAGTCGCAATCCCTGAACACAGGGAGATAATAAGCAAATGTCATCCGCATAAAATAAATGATAAATTATCAGATTATAAACTGAACAACTGACTTTAATCTTACTTAGTTCTATACTTAAATCATTCATATATATATATTGAATAATAAAGGTGATAAGAGACTACCTTGCCTCACACCATTTGTTACCCTAAAACTATCAGGCTACCTTGCCTCACACCATTTGTTACACTAAAACTATCAGGCTACCTTGCCTCACACCATTTGTTACCCTAAAACTATCAGGCTACCTTGCCTCACACCATTTGTTACCCTAAAACTATCAGGCTACCTTGCCTCACACCATTTGTTACACTAAAACTATCAGGCTACCTTGCCTCACACCATTTGTTACACTAAAACTATCAGGCTACCTTGCCTCACACCATTTGTTACCCTAAAACTATCAGGCTACCTTGCCTCACACCATTTGTTACCCTAAAACTATCAGGCTACCTTGCCTCACACCATTTGTCACCCTAAAACTATCAGGCTACCTTGCCTCACACCATTTGTTACCCTAAAACTATCAGGCTACCTTGCCTCACACCATTTGTTACACTAAAACTATCAGGCTACCTTGCCTCACACCATTTGTTACACTAAAACTATCAGGCTACTTTGCCTCACACCATTTGTTACACTAAAACTATCAGGCTACCTTGCCTCACACCATTTGTTACACTAAAACTATCAGGCTACCTTGCCTCACACCATTTGTTACACTAAAACTATCAGGCTACCTTGCCTCACACCATTTGTTACACTAAAACTATCAGGCTACCTTGCCTCACACCATTTGTTACACTAAAACTATCAGGCTACCTTGCCTCACACCATTTGTTACACTAAAACTATCAGGCTACCTTGCCTCACACCATTTGTTACCCTAAAACTATCAGGCTACCTTGCCTCACACCATTTGTTACACTAAAACTATCAGGCTACCTTGCCTCACACCATTTGTTACCCTAAAACTATCAGGCTACCTTGCCTCAAACCATTTGTTACACTAAAACTATCAGGCTACCTTGCCTCACACCATTTGTTACACTAAAACTATCAGGCTACCTTGCCTCACACCATTTGTTACCCTAAAACTATCAGGCTACCTTGCCTCACACCATTTGTTACACTAAAACTATCAGGCTACCTTGCCTCACACCATTTGTTACACTAAAACTATCAGGCTACCTTGCCTCACACCATTTGTTACACTAAAACTATCAGGCTACCTTGCCTCACACCATTTGTTACACTAAAACTATCAGGCTACCTTGCCTCACACCATTTGTTACACTAAAACTATCAGGCTACCTTGCCTCACACCATTTGTTACACTAAAACTATCAGGCTACCTTGCCTAACACCATTAGTTACCCTAAAACTATCAGGCTACCTTGCCTCACACCATTTGTTACACTAAAACTATCAGGCTACCTTGCCTCACACCATTTGTTACCCTAAAACTATCAGGCTACCTTGCCTCACACCATTAGTTACCCTAAAACTATCAGGCTACCTTGCCTCACACCATTTGTTACACTAAAACTATCAGGCTACCTTGCCTCACACCATTTGTTACCCTAAAACTATCAGGCTACCTTGCCTCACACCATTTGTTACACTAAAACTATCAGGCTACCTTGCCTCACACCATTTGTTACCCTAAAACTATCAGGCTACCTTGCCTCACACCATTAGTTACCCTAAAACTATCAGGCTACCTTGCCTCACACCATTTGTTACACAGATTTTACAGCACCCCAGCGAACATTAATTAACTGATTAGTATACCAAAATTATAATACGTACAATACATAAGGGCACATTACAAGTAATTAATTTACAGAATAGTTTTTAATAGTTGACTCTGTCAAATGCTTTTGAAGCATCTAAGAAAGCGGCAAAAACAGGTGAGTCATTTGAAAGAAATAAATGGACCGTTTCTTTTAATACGAAAATTGCAGACTAATTTCCCAGACCATTAGAGAAACCAAATTGGTTATCTGTAATATTAACGTAATTAGCAATATGTTTATACATACAAGATTCAAGTATCTTTGAAACAATATCAGAAGTTGCAATAGGACGATAATTTGTACGTCAGACAATTTCCTATTCTTATCTTTAACAATAGGCAACAAGGAGCTATTAATAAGCGATTGTGGCAAATATCCATGACATAAAAAGCTATTAAACAATAAACTCAAAATTGTATAAATACGATCACCACAGAAAATAAAACTTCCTGGGAAGAGGCCATCTGGTCCAGCGGCCTTGCCGAGATGGAGATTCTCGATGCCTTGATGGACCTCCTCTGGCGAAACATTGATCCTATCCGATCCATCGCAGTTTTCTAAATTTACTTTAACAAAATTAATATCACTTTCTTTCGCACCAACAGAGTTAAAAATACCTTCATAATTAGATTTAAAAAGTTCAGCAATATCAGCGTCACCAAATGCATGACCAACAATATTTGCACGGGGAGTTTTAGAATTAGATATATTTTTACATTTATTCCAGAACGTTTTATTATCAGATACAAAGGACTCTGCCATCTTATCCGCACGAATATTAATTATACTTATTGCTATGGCAATTACGCAGCGCTAATTTAAACTGGGCCGCCGTTTTCCGCTTAACCTCCCAAGCCTGCCCAAATTTTGGACAATCATTTTCCCGCCAAATATGATAAGCCTCGTCGGCGGCTACTTTCTTAGATTTAACGAAATCAAAGATCGAAGAGTTATCAATAAAGAAGACAGACAAATGGCTATTATCTTTGTTGACTTTTTTTAAAGCGTTCTACTCAGTCTCACGACCACGTATGTTCATCATACTGGCAGCATATGGGATTCCTGATTAGAGGGAGCCCAAAGACTCCTCTGCTCATTGAAGCAGGTTTCGTCTAGTGTTGGTCTTTTTGTAAACTGCAAGGAGACCAAATTCATGACAGTGAACCCTGACAGCCCCCAATAAATGTCTGATCGTAAGGGTATAAGCTCTAGCAATGGCTTGCTTGAGCATGTGGATACTTCTGCTACTTGTGATCATGGATCCGAAAGTCAGGTAAGACCTTCGGATATGTAAGGGGAAGGCATGGGCAGCGTTAAATAGTCTGTCCAGGATTTGGAAGTCCCATAGAATAAAACGGCACCTTAAGGTTCGATTATTTCTGGCAGCAGTACCGGTAGTACCAGTACTTTATATGGGAGTCCATGCTAGGCTCTAACTGCAGAGGATACCAAATCTCTGGATGGCACTTTCACAAGAATGCTGCGCCGGGTTCATTGTGCCAAGTACAATGAACACATTTACAATCACACTCATACAACATTGGAGGTGTTCCATTAGTCTCCCCTAGCTTGACACTTGAACGGAACTGCCTCCACTTTGCAGGACATTGCTTTCGGTGTAAGGACCAGCCAGTGCATAATCTTGTGCTTTGGCGGCCTCATGGGGTAAATAAGCATGTGGTGCGCAGCCCATGACTATTTTGAGACGCATCTTAAAGGACACTGGCCTTGAAGATGCCGATGATTTATCAAATTTCATGGGTGATAGGGAGTTGTGGCGGGCTATTTTGTCGACAAGCCGGCACAGCATTCTTAATATATATATATAATATATATATATAATGCAGCTGCAAGGCATCATGCCGATCGAAATAGTAGTATCAGTCAAAATCGTAACAGTCAAGACAGAGGGGCTTTCGGTTTGCCTCGGATATATCACATGTTCACCGATAACTTTAATTTACCTTACCACTGTAAACATAATCTTAAGTCATGCATCCACTTTGCCATGGCATTATGAAACATATTTTATTAGTTTCGTCCTTGTTGGCTTCATAGAACTGAAAGGAAACATTGTAGGGAAATAAGTGAAAACAGATGTAGCGTAGCCCATTATTTAAGATATATTTCGATAACAGGAGAAAATATAAAATAATTTAGATGTTGACTGCACATTATTTGCCATGAGCCAGCCACCCGTAGGTCCAGCCCTTGATGGAATAAGGGATAATAATTGTATTAAGGCGCTGACAGAACAACCGCTTTACTGAAATTCTAATTAATTCATGGCTCACAGTTTGACAGAAGAGCATCCCTTTCTCTGTGGGTGTCATTAATTCAAGAGAGCACTGGCTAATGTAGCTACCGGACCCGCCGCACCCTAACAAATGGGGTGGAATTCATTCAATGGAAAGCCTTATAAGTGATCATGACTCAAGTTTAACTATGCATTGGAGCTGGCCGGCCATCTCAGTTTCGCAATCTGCATTCGTATGGGGATTGGGAAGTATGTTCACCTCCAGCAAAATTATTTTCCGCTGTCAGAATGGGGAATACCATAGCATCAGGATGCTGTCCTGCTTATACCAGGGAAAATGCTGGTTTAAATTACACCCTTGCCACATGAGGCCTGAGACTAAGCCGTAACCATCACAATACTACATAAACAAAAGTTGCTTGTCATCAGACGAACAATCAATAAATGAGATGCTGTGACAACAGGCAAAGTTGCAATCTTCTATTATATAACAAATTCATCGCTATAAGATATGAGATAGCGCACTTCACACATGACATGTATCTACTTTATAATGGAATTCGGTATCCGGTTTACCCTGCTGTCAAAGCATTACAGCAGCTGGAAGATAACACCCAAACAACAATGCAGATAATTGAATTTACAACTTTTTGTAAAAACATCTAGTGGTGTGGCCGATAAGGATAGCAGTACAATTATGGAATTCATCCATCTGTAATTGATCAACTGCCTCCCATTTCTAAAATTCTTCGCAGATTATTATAAAATTTAATACCTACTAATAATTTAATACCAAACTAATACACGGTGGGAAAAACCATTAAATAGTAATAAACCATGGTTCAACAGCAATACACTGAACTAAGATCAAAAGTAAAAGGTCTGAGAAAAAGGCTTAAGTCTGAAGCCTCAAAAGACCTATATAAACAACTTAGTATGACAATTACAGATTATAATAGACTACGTAAACGGTTTAAAAGAGAGTACAAAGTCCTAAAAGAACTTGAAATAATTGAAGCTGCAGAGGCATCTAGTGAACACTTCTGGAAGATACTCAAATGCAAACCAAGCACAGATCGGTACAGCAGGTTATGACTGAATAATGGAAATCGCATTTCAGTGGTCTGGGAGTCGCTTGGGAGTGAAAAATACAGAGTTTCCCAGTCATTGAAGACATTGTTGTCGAGGACATAGATGCTGAAATCTCGGCCGCTGAAATAACCAGTAATATTTCGAAATCGGCCAATGGCAAGGCAGCTGGCATAACCATGCATGGTAGATGGCATAACCAACGAGTGTCTCAAACAAGGGTATGGAATATTTCATATCTTCTTAGTCGCCTTGTTATCGTTCTGTTTAACAACACTATCATTCCAGCTCAGTGGTGAACTAGTTATTTAATTCCCCGATATAAAGGGAAGGGTAGCCTAAGACTACAAGGTTCACATCGCGGTATCGTTCTAATGAGCTGTCTTCTAAAAACATACACATCCGTACTAGATTCACTCGTGGGCTGAGCGTAATTTGATATTTCCAGCTGAACAATTTGGGTTCAGAGTAGGAAGGTCATTAATCAAAGCTACAAAATCCTGTACAGCAATATCTCCAGTTTTCTGGGTGAACCAAAGGGTCACAAGTATTGTGTCTTTGTAGAGTTTGAAAAAGCATTTGACAAAGTAAACCGTGTCAAGCTTATAATTAAACTTCACAAATTTGGTGTCAGTACAAAGTTCCTGAAAGCTCTTTGGGCTATTATTTGTGTAAATTGTATCTTGGTTATCATTGGTTCATTTGGTCAGGGTCAGGGTTGACTAAGGTCAGGTCAGGTATTCTAGGTCATTGATCAAGAAAACTTGCCACCTCCATGCAGCATAAAGGAGGTGCCACCTGTAGCTGCATAGACCCTCTTACTAGGGCAAATCTGGTCCTGTAACTAGGACCCCCTTCATTCTGGGATAAGGACGCCCTTGGTCCTGGATTAAGGACCCATATACTTGGCTGCAGGGGTATATGGCCTGACCAGGCAGATGGTGATCTACCAATGGCTGGTCAGGAGTAGAGTGTTCTCATGTCCACTCTGAGAGCACTTCACTGCGACCTGCACCTGGCAGCAAGGGTACAGGGCATGACCCAGCAGATGAGCTGCAACAGCCAATGGTGGGTCATGTGCGCCAGAGTAGATATGGGTGATGGGCCTCATATCTGACTCCATTGCGACACCCACCCTGTGGAATGGCAAACCAGGGTGTGGTATTTGCCCCGAGAGCTGACTCGGCAAAAAAGCACCCCCCAACCCCCACTATGGATTACATTAGCAATGCGGAGGTCCGGCCACTAGAGGCCAGTGGAATTACCGGACACAATCGGCCTCACAGGCGTCAGTTAACTCCTGACCGGCTGCCTGTCTCACCCCCTACTGGAGAGAGAGCAGCCAACAATTCTTTGAGTCCCTTTCCTGGTGACCTTTCTGGCCCAAACCCTGGGTCACCAGGAAGGCCAGATTGTGATGGGGAGAGGGATTCTGGAGTTGGAGGCTACTCTCATGTTCCACCCCGACCAACAAAGCCATTGGTGAATCTGAGGCAAGTCACAAGACTAGCCTCAGTAAACACCCTAACACTCGGGTCCCCAATGCGACAAGGTGAGCTGACTGCCTTGGCAGATAAGCTTTCTCTTAGCGCAGTGGGTGTTCAAGAGCACCGAATGCAGACTGGACAGACTGATGAGGTTCTGATTAAGGACATGGGGGGCGGTTGGCGACTCGCCCTCGCGTCAGCAGATGATAGTGGCAATGGTGGAATTGGTCTATTGATGAATCCAACTGCACATGCAGCATTGGACAAAATAGACCAAATCTCTAACCGCATCATCCGTTGCCACTTCTCATGTTCTGGAAGACTGGCTAAGAAGTTTCCTAAGGTGGTTCTGATTGTGTGCTACTCTCCAACTAGTGTTGCCCCTGTAGACTACCTACCACAATCTACAAGCAGCTACTGATGGAGTGGATCAGCATGCATTCTTAACATTCCTGGGAGACTTTAATGCAAGTCTGCATCAATCACCTACATCGCCCTGGGTCTATAGCAATAGTGTTAACCGAAATTCTGTCCATCTTCAGGATTTTATCTCTGGAAATGGATTGTTTTCGGCTGGAACCCAGTTCAAGAAGCGAACTGGAAAGCTATGGACTCATAGTGGACCCAGTGGTCACAAGTCCCAGATAGACCATATTCTGTTTCGTAGGAAATACAGGAGCTCTATACAAGACTGTAATGCATTTACACTTCGACCCTTCTCCAGTGATCACCGCCTTATTGTGGCCAAGGTAAGACTTAGTCTGCGTGCTAGCAGAACAACGAAATCTGCCTTGCCGCGGCATGACTGGTCCTCTCTGTTGCAACAGCCAAGTGTGAGATCCAGCTTGACACTACAGCTGAGCAACAGGGAAGGTTAAGGCTGAATCACCAGCCGATCGCCTCAATGGTTGGAAAGCCCACTTTGAAAGCTCCTCAATAATGACAGGGTATTGCCTGATAACTTTATAGAAGTAAAAGTGTGTGAGTCTGTACTCCCAGATATTCCCATTGGCGATATCTCCTTTGCAGATATGAAGGCTGCTGCAAAGAGCATTAAGACCAATCGTGCCAGTGGAGTAGATGGTGTTCCCCCTGAGGTCTTTAAAATACCTGTGTGTTTAAAGCTCATCTATCCCATCATAGTAGACATGTACCGAACAACAAGAGTCCCACAAGAAATGAAAACAAATAAGTTGGTGCCAGTTCCCAAGAAGGGCAACCTAACACTCTATGGTTCTTTTCGGGGAATCTCATTGATCTCGATTGCTGCAAAGCTATACAATAGGATTCTATTAAATCGCATCAGGGATCCCATTGAGAGACTGCTCCGTGGAAATCAGAATGGGTTCCGTAAAGGTCGTGGGACCATGGAGCCCATTTTGGCACGTAGAAGGATAATTGAAGAGTTATCAAAAAAGAAAGACAGGCTGGCTGTTATCTTTGTTGACTTCTTCAAGGCCTTTGATTCAGTCTCTCGCTCACGTATGTTCAGCATACTTTCATTACATGGGATTCCTGATGAAATTATTGCAGCAATCAGATCAGTATACGATGGTTCGACAACATTTGTGTCTACTGCTGATGGTGACACAGAACCATTTGAAGTGTTATGGGGCGTCCTTCAAGGAGACACACTTGCACCATTCTTGTTCATTATTGGGGTTGACTATGTTCTACGCATGTCCTTAGATCATTATAATGATGATGGGGTGATGATAACTCCACCTACTGGCTCCAGAAGTCGAGGAAATCCTACCAAGTACCTAACTGATCTAGACTTTGCTGATGACTTAGGAGTACTCTCAGAATCATTAGAGGGAGCCCAACGGCTCCTCAGCTCATTAGAACATGCTGCTTCTAGTGTTGGTCTTTTTATTAACTCCAAAAAGACCAAAATTTTGACAGTTAACTTTTAAAGTCCTCAGCAAGTCTCTGATCGGATGAGCATAAGCTCAAAGGATGGTATGCTTGAGCATGTGGACGACTTCTGTTACCTGGGATCATGGATCCGGAAGTCAGGTGACGACCTTCGAATACGTAAGGGAAAGGCATGGGCAGCCTTGAATAGGCTTTCCAGGATTTGGAAGTCACCGATAATTAATCGGAAACTTAAGGTCCGATTATTTAGAGCAGCAGTAGTTCCAGTACTCCTCTACGGGAGTCCATGCTGGGCTCTAACTGCTGAGGACACCAAATCTCTGGATGGCACATTCACAAGAATGCTACGCCGGGTTCATTGTGTCAAGTACAATGCACACATCTCCAACCAGACACTATATAACATTGGAGGTGTCTCATTGGTTCCCCCAAGCTTGACACTAGAACAAAATCGCCTCCGCTTTGCAGGACCTTGCTTTCGCCGTGAGGACCAGCCAGTGCATAATCTTGTACTTTGGCAGCCTCATGGAGTGAATAAGCATGGTGGACAGCCCATGACTTTCTTGAGACGCATCTTAAAGGACACTGGCCTTAAAGATGCGGATGATCTAGCAAATGTCATGGGTGATAGGGAGTTGTGGCGGTGCAATTTTGTTGACAAGCCGGCACAGCATTCTTAAAAATGCAGCTGCAATGCAGCATGCCGATAGTAGTAGTAGTAGTAGTGTTACTTCCCTATTACCCAGACAATTGGTGTCCTTCAGGGTGACAAAATATCCCCTCATTTATTCACACTTTTCATCGCTGATCTCCCCGCTGCGTTGATTTCTATGGGAGTGCTAGTGCTCATGTATGCTGACGATCTAGTGATAGTGGGTGATACCATCGAGCAAACACAGGACGCACTTAATAGACTGTCATCATACTCGCTGATACTTGAGCTTCGAGTATGACTCGCGCATACTCGAAATAACTCGCTGTCTGTCAACATTGCAAAGATGGAGGCTGTGAAATTCCGCCGTGGTGGCCGATTGGCTGCTGCTGACAAGCTTACATATAACAACAAGCAAATCACATTTGTTTCCAGTTTCAACTACCTTGGTATTGTACTAACTGCATTTAACTCAAATTCTGGACACCTAAAACATCGCTATAGTAAGGCCATTGCTGCCACCGCCAGTCTATCCATCAAAGTAGACCTGCAAATGGTCTCACTGTCGTCAGCGATACGCCTGTACCAACTTGTGATCATTCCTACTGCATTATACAGAGAGGAGGTTTTCAACCTAGATAAGGACAGCCAACTGATTCAAGCTCACCTGCGAAAGATCAAAGCGTTTTATGTCAAGTTGTGGGCAGGAGTTAGCAAGTTCTCGTCTTCCACTTCTATTTTAAATGCTGTAGAAGACACATCCTGTGACCCTCGGAAACTAACTCTTACCAGATTATCTGGTTTTCGTCGATGCTTCATGGCACAACATCTGAGCAACGGGCATCACCATCTGCTCTGTTTTGACTCGCGCTGTTGGAGACCAAAGCTGACCTGTGTCTGTAAACTCTGCTCACCAGACCATCTATTGTCCGATTGTTCCTGGGCTGCACCAGTGACAGGAGATTCCCTGCTTGCACGACTCAAAAAGATACACGAGGCAATAATAGCAATCCTCGACAAACTGAGCAGAATCTGCCATTAGTAGGCCTATAAAGTATATGAAATAGTACTACCCTGTAATGTGCATGTCAAATGTCTTGTCCTAAGCACATATTAATATACAATTACCAATACCAAACTAATCGATTTGAGGCAATAAAAAATTGAATAATCCCTGGCATTTTATATGCACAACAATAGATGATTACAATGGGATAAACTACGGCTAATGATAATAATGATAGTAATAATAAGTGCTAAAAGGAAATATATAAAGATTTAGTTAGAAGGACCAAAC
>JAUCBJ010003142.1:0-33133 GCA_032718475.1 Nemertoderma westbladi
ACTGTTGTCAGGTATGTTGGTATAGGCAGATAGGCCTACCTACCCTAGTCTTGCAACATGCGAAATCTGAAAAGATCTTGATAAGATTTGTTAACATTCTTTGTAAGATCTTGGCACTTCATATTCTGATCTTTGCAGGGGAGGCACTGATCGTGTAAGATCCTTACAGATTCTCTAGGTACATCCCAGATCTTTGCAGGGAGTCACTGATCATGTAAGAACATTACAGATTAACTATGAATATACCAGATCTTTGCTGTTCGCTACGGGATGTGCATACGCGATCGTTGTAAATTTATTAAATTATTTATTCCATGAGTCTTTATCACTACTGTCATTTTTTGACAGTGAAAGCGAAAAGGTACCTTATGGCATAACTTTATGCATGATCACTATATTTCAAATATCAATAACAATATAATATCATAGCCAGTATAATATTTAAATACAATATCCACAAAATACAGCCCACAAACCGCCCAGAAGCGGTAAATGATGTATACAGTAGTAACAATTAATTATTTAAAATAAATACAACTGCATTTCTTTGCTAACATACTGTATGATCGTGCTTTAGGGATATTTTCTATTTTATTTTATGTGTTGACAAGCCGACCTTCAATATTAAATTATTAAAAGTCATCTTTGAGTTTTCAAAGTCGCTTAAATGTTTATATCCGAGTTTTTAGCGTCGTTTATAATGCAAGATCGAGTTTTACCACTGAAATCTCAAAGATTGATTTTTCACATTGTTGACTGTTTTTTTTTGAGTCAGAAAAATAATAAAAATATAAAATGTCCCCTTCATCAACACCATATACTGTATATTCATACTGTACCATATCCAAAATAATTACATTTATTCCAAAAATATAATTATTATATATTTATTAATATTTGTTATGGTTGGCATAAGTAGTATAAAAATTATCATGTAACTAGATAATGCTAAAGCTAATATAATGTTGGCTTTAGAAGCATTTGCAAACAATGTAGACCTACTATATTTAGAATGTGGGGCGTGCTAAGCTGTGAGCGATGCCTTAGCATAGGGGTACCATTATTCCTTGATGAAATTTATCCAAACTTGGTACGTTTGGAGTCCGTCAAAAGTTTAGAAAGAACCCAAAGTTTGATAAAAAAAAAATCACACATTCTGTCATTCGGTACCGGCAGTTTCAGAGTTTTGATAAAAACCGAAATAAGTCGGTCAATCATTGATAATTAACCCTATTAGTACCGGGCTATAAAATGTTGTACAAATACCGGGGGGAGGGGGTCATATTGACCCCCCCCCCCCCCCCCCCTCTAAAATCTACAAATATTTACGAAAACGTCTGATTTTTTGGTTGTACGTAGGTATCACTTGTCTGGATCCGACCGAAAAAAATTTTTTTCGAAAAAATGTACTGGGGTGGTTATATTGCAGGTGTTTAACATCTCCCTGATGCTGGGTCAGACGGACATCAAGACTGTATTCTACCCCTAACCGTATATGTGCCGACATCATATCTCTTAACACATTCGTTCTAGAGGTTCTGTTAGTCCCTTTACATAAGGCAGTCCTATATTGACTTCAGGGCGTTGTGGCTTTGTTGGTATGTCTTCACTGGTTACCTTAAGGCTATCAAAGGACTTATTACACTTTCGTAAGAAATTATAAATGACCCTAGTTGGATAACCATTGGCCATAAGTGAGTCAGTTAACTGCGATTGAGTGCGCCCCCTAGCGTCTCGATCCGAACATAATTTGTTAGTCCTATAGAATAACCCACTACACACACTTCTCTTAACTCTCGGGTGGTGATTAGAGCTGAAATTCAAATAGCGATGGGAATGTGTCGGTTTGTGATATATGGTAGTATGGAATGTTCCTTTACTTAAAGTTACTAAGGTGTCCAAGAAAGCTAAGGACCCATCACTGTGTTGCTTGTCTACAGTAAATTTAACATCCAAAGGTAAACTATTAAGTTTGCTAAGTAAAGTTTCTACATCGTTAGGATTAATTATCGTCCATGTATCATCCACATATCTAAACCACGCTTCAGGTAAGAAACCCAGTCGACATTCGACAAGTTAACAAGAGATTATCAACAGACATAGATCATTTAAGTATAGCAGTGTTGGAAAGCGGGGGGTTCCTGAAAATTAAATAATTTTGTACGTATAGTAATTTAGTAGTTAGGCAGTTATGTACCTTTGTCCTGTTAAAAACATTTCATAAATAGGTAGCTGTAATAATTCATTAACTCTGTTTACATTCAGTTGATTATTGACAATGTGGGCCCTTAGCCCTTGAAATTTATTTATTTTATTATATTAAAACAGTTAATAAAACTTAATTCTTACATACATTTAGTATATACTCTAGGCTTACAACCTATGTCGCAGCAGTATGTATAATTTGCTTTGAATTTGATACACATGAACGGATTAATAAGTATATCAACAGAATCAATTAAGACTAAATTGTCTAGGTCTGTATGAGGTTTAAATACTTCAAATGCTTGAGTTCTAGTTCCTCTGACACTTCAATGAGGAACTAAATACGGAATAAGTCAGACCGTCAGTTAATAGAAGAGATGTGGCTGATGTCATACAAAACACATATGTATTTCAAGTCACTCAATGCGAAATTAGGACTTAGTTCCAAGGAGTGTCAGGGTCATCACGGAGACAGTGTTGGTAGTGGGGGTAGTGATTTACAAACTGTAGTAAATTATAAGCCAACTACAACCAAGGCAGAGTTAGTTGAATTGGTTGAATCTCATAACACTAACCCGGTGGAAATGGAATCACATTCACTGAAACATCGTAGTTGGAGATATGGTGCCTGTAAAGGATGAACTGAAAGACAGTGTTCATTGACCGGTGGCGCATGTCACCAATATTTTCCCTGGAAAAGACAGTCTCACCCCCACTGTGATGATCCAAACAGCCAAGGGCCACTACAACCGCCCAATACAAACTTTATGTCTACTTAAAGCTGCTTGTGATGACATTGAGTGGTTACAAGTATTACATCAAAGTGTTAATTGGCAATCTGTACTATACTATTATATAAATTAACTCATTGCCCATTGCTTTAAGCAAATACTACTATGGGTGGGAATCCGCACTTATAAGAGAGGGTGGACGTGTATAAAACCCACACTGATTAGAACACTAACAGAAGATAATGCTCATAGTGTAGGAGGCACACTGTTTACAAAGGTTGAATACACAATGCATAGAATATAGACTTTGTAAAACAGTCAATGTTGTAAGTTCACTTATTATAACGGGATGCAGACACTTGCCCAATATTTATTTTAATATTTAAAAAAATATTTTAGGTCACTTATCCAATTTATTTCATTTTTTACCGAAAGTAGGTAACTTTATCAATATGTCACTTGCCCAATACTCGAATCGCAGAATAAGTTACTTGCTCAATAAGTTTTTTTGAGACTAGAATTTAAATTCACTACGTGTCCTGCCTGTTGGTAGACTTGCTACATAACATAATCAGATAGTGGCGCACATTGAGCGCAAGTGAAAATTGTGATCTTCAGAGGTAATTGAACGCAAGTTAAATAGGTTATAGTTTATTGTTTTGGTTTGAAAAAACCACCACTGTCACCTGCTCCTTTCCATTAATGTTATAATTACTAAAGCTAAATCACAACATATTGGGCAAGTGTCGTATTGGGAAAATGACCACACCAGATCTAGTTATTGGGAAAGTTAGTCATAGGGAAATTGTCTTAAGGTAGCATAGGTTAGCATATAGGAGCAGGTTACAGCGAATAGATTAAACAAAAACAAAAATTAAAACATGTAACTTGGTTGCTCAGGTTACAAAAGGAGCAGAATACAGAGGATCGTAGATAGAACCAAAACCATAAGTAAATAAATTATGGTTACCACGAGTTACAAGAAGAGTCATGAAGATCTCCCATTGGCTATTCGGAGTCCAGAATTTCTACAAAGAGTTAGTAGTCTCCAGCCATAGTTATTAATTTTTGAATCGGTATTTTTCCTATCTGTCTCAAATGGAAGGTCAGTAGTATTAAACTGATGGCTATTCGGAATTATGTCATCATTAGGAAGCAGTCTGTCAAGAGTATCACAAGGTCTGTCATTGGGGATGAAGTCAGACTCGGTACTAGTTCGTGCATTGAAATCACCAAAAATCATAAGTTCACCCAGACAACTGAACTTTATTATTCCTTCCTCCAGTTTTTCAAATACAGAAATTGGGTCCCCTAACGCTGCTGTTGAACCGTTCGGCAGTAAATACACCAGACCTAGAACAATATCTGTAATGATACCGAATTTTTTTGCTTCAAAAAGTACCCATAGGATGTCGTCATCACTGTCACACAAAACATGTACCGCCCCGTCGTATTTTGTTTTATAATATAGCGTAATTCCGCCACTGCATCTTTTAGCATTTTTATTTTTTCGCTTCCTGTTAACGGATACATTTGAGTAGCCATTTATATTTAAATCAAGCTCAGCAACTGGACTAAGCCACGTTTCAGTGCACAAGAAAAAGTCATAACCAGAAATAAATTTGGTAAAATCAGGTTCCACAATACTCTTTACTATACCCTCAACATTAAAATTACCAAACTTCAGTCTTGTTTCTAACTTGGAGTTGGTGTCTAACCTTTCCCTGGTGGAATGATGGACTGAGGGCCCATAGAGTTGTCTGGTTGGCATCTATTACTACCGACACCGTTTAAATTAGGCTGTGTTGCGTTTACGGTGCCGGATTGGGATCTTGTCCCGTAAGGGTTTTCACCGCCACCCTTTCTGTTCACCGCACCTAGGCTGTTGCAACGTGGATGACCATACCCACGGCCTCTCGGAGCCTTGTACTGTTGGCCGCTGACTGCCCTAGTTAACGAAGCTCACATTCACACATAATGTTCCGTTGATACTGTGATTTCTGTGTCACCTCTGTAACTGATATACTTTAGTATCATTTATATTTCTGGTTAGAAAACACACAACACCCACCTGTTCCTTTCCCAGGATTGGCTTAATTTATGTGTCATAATCTGTTAATAACAAATTATTTCAAAACATCCATAAGAACAAAACCTACATGCCTTGCTATATGACTATATCATTATGCCAATCCTAATCATTAGAAAGGACACGCCATACTAAAGTGTAGGCCTAGGTAGGGTAGAACTGTATTAACACCATGGATAATAAATATATTACTTTTTCATATTTACTCCAGATTATAAAGAAGAGTGTATTCTTCCGATAATGGACTGGGAAAGAATTCGATCAGAAGATCCGTTGAATTCGTCACAAACAGATGCCCATAATTCTTCATTGAGCTCAATCGGATTTGTAATCCTCCTTCGGTTCGCAAATTGATAACCCTCCCCCACCTCAGAACCCGGTACCGGTAACTAACGAAAGTTAGTTAGCATGGTAAGATCGATTACAAATGCATGGGCGGCCCAATTGTAATCCGACCAACCAAACATAAGAAAACGCAAAATAAGGAAAATTAAATGATGCAGTCTTCTGCGATGATGAAGATTAATTTATTAGCTTACGGGAACTTTGATTAGTCAGTTGGTGTGTGGGATATATTTCTTTAAATATTTAATAGGGGAGTGGCACTGTCGATAGCTTACGGGAGCTTTGATTAGTCAGTTGGTGTGCAGGATATATTTCTTTAAATATTTAATAGGGCAGTGGCACCGTCAATAGCTTACGGGAACTTTGATTTGTCAGTTGGTGTGCGGGATATATTTCTTTAAATATTTAATAGAACAGTAGCGCCATCATTAGCTTATTTTGTTGGATAATATATAAGTTTTTTATATCAATTTAAAGCCAATATTCTAACTTAGATTTTGGTCTGTGTTTGGAATCTCAACGTTGTCATGGAAACAAGATACAACCAACCAGTGGAATTCAAAATCCAGATTTTATACATTCGTAGGTGTATGTATTTATTTTATGAGAAAGTTAGTGTTGCTATGGAAATAAGACTAGCTACCATTTTGGTTCACTCTTGTGTTTTAAATTGGAAGCATGTTCTCTGGTGAAGAGAAAGTTTTTATTGTAAAAACGTATTTTGAAACTAAGTCACCCAAACTGACAGCTAGTGCATTTGAACAAAAATTTTCAAATCAGCGTCTTCCTAAAAACACTGAAATTTTAAGATTCGTGAAAAAACTTTAATCCAAATTCGGTTTGGCCAGATAAAAGGGGTCAGGAAGACGCATTCTTGTTTCAAGAGATATCATTGAGGCCCATTTTATCCAGAATCCCAAGACAACACTGAAGCAGGCATCACTATCATCACTGCTACAGTCGTAGCAGTATTCAAAGAGTTGTTAAGAAACTCAAATTTAAATCTTACAAAATTCAGCTCCTACATGCAATTGAACAAAACGACGACACCAGACGTGTCAATTAACAGTTATTTAGATTTTATATCTTCATTTTTTGTCCCTTGGTGAGGAATCCATCATAGAGAATCTCCTAGTGTGCATTTAAATAGCTGAGAAATTAATAAACATCATGCATAAAGGGAATAATAATAACCCTCGAGTCACTATTAAATAGCATCCCAGATCTGTATGCATGAGAAACACCGTAATTCTTGAAGAATTCTTAAATGACACGCGAATAGCAGTTTCTTGAAACATAAAAACTTTCTGTTATAATTAAAGTATTATTTTTAATCTTTCCAATTAAGCCAAATTAAATGACCGTATGTAAAACAGTCCCCTCAGTTTAATTATAATATTAATTTAATTTATTAATTCAATTTCATTTGTAATTTCAGTAACTTACTTTATAACTATGATTTTATCATATTAATTCTTAATAGCGGATTTTCTAAATTACAAATCTTTACTCTGGGGGGGGGGGGGGGAGGGGGGCTTTACTGGGGGAACGAACATGTACTGGTGCGCATTTGTATACCGACTACTGTACTACAGGCTACAGGTTGGGTGCAACCTTCGCACGAGTACGACTTTCGCCCGTGTCCACACTTCACCCCGGGGAAAACCTTCGCCCGCAAGTCAATCTTCCACCGCGAACAACCTTCGCCCAATAAGATTTGTGTTAGTAACCATTTTAGTTACCAATTAAGGGAAAGGAGCAGGTTACAGAGACGGCTTCTTCTAACCAAAACAATAATTGTTTAGTTGGCGATGGTTGCTCGCGGGAGAAGATTGTCTGCGGGCGAAGTTTGCTGCGTGTGCGTACCCTACTAAACATTACACATCACGTGTGGCGGGCATTTTGTTAAAATTCCAAACAATCACACCTGGACTACGCTGGGGGGGGCTCTTCCCCCACACCCACAACTACTATAAATATGAAGTTAGCAGGTTAGTCAAGTTAGCATACCGGCGGTACCTACATTTATTTCAACTACTGAACTAGGCCTATTATTGGAAAATATTTTAATAAAATAATTGAATTATATTAATACAATCACCATTGGACAGGGTCACAGCGAACGTGGGTTTAACTTATTAATACTTATTCAATATTGGTTTAGGATGAAATGGCATGAACACGACAGCAAAATAATTGAAATGCAGGCAGCAGTTCATTGGTCCGAGTTTAGACTTCGTCCACCAGTCCTTCTCCCCGAAACCCAAACCCCTCCATGACCGTCTAGCTAGGCTAGACTAGGCCTATTACTGTATTATTGTTGTCAGGTATGTTGGTATAGGCAGATAGGCCTACCTAATACCACCCCAGGAAAACCATTTCTGGCAATTTTTCAGAAATATTTATCCGGCTTGCAGGCCATGTCTGGTGGCTGTAGACTGGCAAAATGTCTCGGCTACTTTGCAGCTTTTTTGGTACCCATTTTGCTGGAAATGTCGCCACCTGCCATAGCCCACAATGGATAAATTAACATGTCATCCTATGGGGACATGGTTAGGGGTGCGACAAAGAGCTGGAATGTTGCCGGGAAGTTATAGCCAGTTGCAATGGTAAAACCCCGCTGCCAGACGGAAATATGTAGCTGCTTTGTCGCCTTGGGAATTTCTGTACTAGACGGAAATTTGTAGCTGCTTTGTAGCGGCTTTGTCGCCTTTGTAATTTTCTGTTCCAGACGGAAATTTGTAGCGCCTTTGTCGCCATAATTTATAAGAAAATTTATAACTGACTTGTCACTTATTAATCCACAGCAAATTGGTTATTAGAAACTTCAATTATTAAAACTGTTTAAATACAGTAGCTTATAAGACCAAATCTGCACAGATGTAATATGCAGTATAGGCCAACTGTTTATGAGTTGCGTGCGTGTGTACTGAAGTAGTAATTGAGTTATAATAGTTCCAAATACCATTTTATACTCATGTATTGTCATTGAAAATATTTCAATAAGGCCTACATTAAAAAACAAGTAATTTGCAAAGTGAACTTGTATGTATACTGTATACTATTAACCATATAACGAAACAATAAACAATATCACTATTTTACAGTAGTCTTATTTGAATGAGTAGGCCTACATTAGTTTACAGGATCCTAAGATAAGATAAGGTAAGATATTTTATTTAAGAAGAGAGAGACATCTCAACTATGACATCTATAATCTATCTGTACTTATCTATGACTATCTGTAACATCTAAAATAGCGCACATAATAAAATTATAAATACCCTACACATGCGCGCAATATCGATAGACTTAAAACATAGAGCGAGGCGAATAATGTGTTAGCAAGGAAAAAATAGTAATTAAAATGCAATGAAACCAAAAATAAGTAAACACGAAATTTGTTTGAAAAAATTACGTACGGTAACGTTACATAAAAGTAAGTAAAATAGTTATAGATTCCTATCAAACTTACAATATTGTGTAAAATCACAATCACGAATTCGTTTTTTGAATTCAGGTAAGTTACTCCAAATATTTATCACACGGTTGAAAAACATGTTACCAACACAATTAGTCTTATACTTAGAACAGTCTTAGTTAACATTGTGCCCTCTAGTAGAGCTATAGTTCGAACGTCTAAAGTAATTACTGGCGTCTAAATTAACGCGTTCGTTAATTATTTTGTATGTAAAAATAAGATCACGATAAATACGGCGAAGTTCTAGTGGTTCTAGTCCAAGGTAATACATTCTACTCTTATATTGAGCACCTTTTCAAACACAATGTTGTATACGTAATTTTGTTCATGATGTCAACCTATCGGCCTTTTGAACCTCTTAATTATTAGTATTAATTAGTATTATTTTGTTATTATTTAGTTATCTAATTAACCACAGTTTACTATACAATACTACAGTAGATATTATACTATATGATATTGTTAGTCTATTCCAGCAGGGTAACAGTAACTGCTCTTCCAGAGGTCCCTTTCCGTTTCGTCTCTTGGCGAACTCTATCGCTTTCCCGCTTTAATGCCGCAGTAATAGCCTTCTTTATTTGTATCTTGGAGGCGGTTTGGATATTTGCAACAACGATACCTTTTGAAGATATATTTAAAAATATATATTTTAAATTGGAAAACATGTCGATGTTATTTTATTAAACATTGATTCTGACCAGCAGTTAATCATAAAATCATATTACTTATCGCGATGAATATTACAGTAGTTTGTTAACGTCTCCTTATATTTCGTCAGAACACCTGCTAAGGGAAGTCATCAGAGAAGGAAAATAATGGTATAGCATCAACTGTGCGACTTTTCCCTTAAATCTCGACTGATATGCAACGATGCCCATTAGCACTGCTACTTTCTTGATAAAGCACCCATCTGCGGGGAAACCGTCCGACCAGTAGATCTCTATGGTTACATTCAACTTATGGTCTCCAGCTGATAAAATATTTTATTTGTAGGTTTTTAAATATAGGCCTACAGTATGTACCGACAACCCTTATTTTCCATGGCCAATTAATAAATATGTACAATTACATACTGGTAACAGTCATAATCAAAATATTGTATTATTTTTAAATCCATTTAGAATAAAACTCTGGTATACTAACTATTGATCACATTAACGATGTTGGTCATCTCTACAAACTTTAAGCACTGGTTTGCCCCAGACCAATTAACTTTTACAAGAACTTCCGGAACAAATATGTGACGGATTGTTGTTCTTACTACATCAAACACACCATGCCCATAGCAGCAAGGTTTAAGATATTTAATCTGAAATTTCAAAAACCGTTAAGTAATTACAGTACATATTACAGAACTAAGTTTATTATTTAATTATTACGATGTAATAGTAATAAAGGCTTATCTTTCTTATCGCCGATTTCATATACTGTACATTACGATGTCAGTTTTCACATTTAATGGTTTCCAACTGTCTAACCGGATGTCGATTATGTTAAGACGGAAAGACTAACAAGCATTGATACAAACATGACGTTGTAAATTGGGAAAACTGACATCAAAAACCCGAACTACAAAACACGTGATGGCTACTAGGGTGAATGAGTCATCTTGAGAGTAAGAAGTTCTTACTGTCAGTTAAAAAAACTGTTTTTATCTATTTAGCTGTTCTGCACCTTTTTAGCGATTAATGCCAAAGCTCTTTGTAGGCCTACTTACTTTACGAAAGGCGCCATATAATGTATATAATAATTATTATTATGTATGAAATTCTTTAGCCATACAGTGTGATTTCGAATGTTTGTAAGGATATATACCGACAGATTAATGATTAACATATCACATTAACAAAAATGCTGGATAACTTGCAACTGTAATCCGCTTGCGTGTATTCTCCAACTCCTCATTTAATAATCGAATTTGGTCGCTCGATCTAATAGGTATCGAAACAGTGGCTGGCCAAATTTCACTTTTCTCTAACGACCCAGATGCTTGGATATGGTTGAACATTTTTCTCACGGTTTCGTCTAGTTGGTATAGGATTTGTCGACAACCCTAGATAATAATTTAATCACTCATTCAGAATAATAATTTAAATTTTTAAATGATTCAAAATTTTATTTAGTCATTAAATATGATTAAATATGTTTTAAATTCTAAACAATGGCTAGTAAACATTAGGCCCTTCCTTTACCATACATACAATAAGTACTGTTTAGATATAGGGTATCTATTCTCTGCACTTAAGTAACGGGATTTGAAACGGAATTTTTAACGGATTTGAAAGGAAGTCAACGCAATTACAGTACAGGCCACCAGAAAAAGCAGATTTCATCCAATGTGATCACATGTGAAGTGAACACATTTGTTCAAGTCATCTGATTGGCAGGTTATGGCGAGTTATCTACTGTAGCTAACTTGCTGGGACCAACAAAGGCTTAGTGTGCGGTGCGCCTGTATGTCTGATATCAGGTAGATGAGAGAGCCCACAGGACGTAACATTGCGGACATGGGCTGTATTGGTAGAGAGAGAACTACATACAAGACCACAGGGAGGTTCATGGAGTGTATGGGAGTGGATGGGTATATGGATGGACGAGCCTAGACCATTGAATAATTAATTTAGTGCAGGGAGATGTCGCGCCATTAGTCTGACACCGAGAGGGCACAGAGAAACACCAGAGGATGCCTTAACATCACTAACTATACTGTCTACTAGACACTATTAACCACACACTATAAAGGTAAACAAAATCCTTATCGCATTTCCGGCTGCAGTGAGGTCCTGGGTCCTGGTCCTGGGTTCTGTACTGGTGCTGGGTCCCATACTGGTCCTGGGTCCCGTAAATTCCCCAAAGTCCGCTGATCAACCAGAATCCTAAAGTAAGCAATAATTTAATAAAACCTGTTAATGTACAGTTTAAAAATAATCATACAATGTAATGAATGAGGTCTCTCAAATATCCTAATAGTAAGTAGAAATATTAATGATTTAGTAACTTTACGCTATTATCATTAATCTGGAGTGTTTTTTTGATATGACGGAATAAGTACCAGTGCAATAGCACATTTGTTATTGCAATGTTATAAAGCTAAAAATATGGAACAAAATAAGATAATTCTGAGGAGAATTTATGTTCTTAAAACACTTGCTTGATATGTAACAAAATAAACACAATATATTAATATTAACCGTTTGCTGGAAGTGACCTCCCAGTATCGATCATGGTGTCTCCATCTCCTGTCAGTCCTGTGCCTGTTTGCTCTGGCAGAGAACTCCCGCCACTACCTCCTGCTATTAGGCCTCCCATTATCTCCTCCTCTGCCATAACCTCCTCTTCCACCCTAACCTCCTCTCCACCGGTATCGCTAAGGCTACTGGTACACTCGATATCTTTATCGGCCTCCTGCTGATTGCTTTCCATCTAAAAATAAATATGTTAAGCCTATTATTTATATACCAGTATCATTTTCTATTTAACTTGTAATAATGTATTTAATACCGGTATATATATTAGACTGGTCCTCCTCCAACATAGCCCAAATTTTCAAGTTTCGAATTTCTAAGGTCTTACCCTCAAAAATGGTTCCTTTGACTAAAAAACGTTACACAAAAATTTTGATTGAAATATGTTGATGTTTAGAAATTGTACATTCCTTATCCATTACTGTACTTTCTATCGCAGTCCTCGAAAGCCCAACATATCCAGTTAATGGCCTCCTAAACAAGCATACAATGCATGAGTGAGATTTTTGGTGATAAAATAATCAACAATCAAATCATCAAGCAAACTCTGACGTTAAGCAACCTAGCAATGAATGTGTAATATACTTAGAGATAGCTACCAACAATGTCTAATGAGTATGATAGTACTCATTATATTATATATATAATATAGTCCTATCAATCAGTAGAGTATCATTGTGTTTATTAAACAACAGTGAGTCAAATAGTTGTAGTGTACCCGGTAGATCTTGTTTAGTTTGTCATATTTGAGTTTGGGGGTGGGTCTTCTAGTTCATCTAGTATCAGAAGAGTAAGTACTCTTGCAGCTATCAGGGAAGCGTTGTTGATGGTCAGCTATAGTCTTTGCCAGATACTGAAACTGCTCTTCATTGTGGGTTAAAAGTGATGATAGTTCCTTACACAAGGCAACTCCGCGTTCAGCATTGTCATTAATGACTTCAAACTGTTACACCCGATATCCAGATGGCTGGGCTCGAGAGTACTTCGGTTCAAATTAAACGTCCCCGTAATTCCAAACCTCTTATAATTGGTACAATCTATCGCCCCGACTCTGTAGCTCACGCTGAATTCCTAACAGTACTGGACCCAACCCTTTCTAACCTTTCTAAAAATAACCTTGACATTGTTATAACTGGTGATATGAACATTAACCTACTTAAACTGAACACTGAATCATCTTCATATATCGATCTACTGACTTCGTATGGTTTCGTCCAATTAATTAATCAACCTACTCGAATTTTTCACTCTGAACTTCCAGGACATACCATTCACTCTGAAACACTAATCGACCATATCTTTACTAACATCACAACATCCTCCACCTTCCTATTCCGGTACAATTTCTTGTAAAATCGGCTCCAGCGACCACCAACCCACCTTTGTTATTCTCGAAAAATACTCCTCTTCTTCCATTGCCCCTAAACAAACATTTAAGTTCAATTTCTCAAACTTCAATCAATCTGTATTCGTCTCTGAAATTGAGTCTCTGAGCACTAGTACCTTTACTAATAACTTGAACACTTCCGATAAATTCGACAACTTTTACAATGACCTTCCTTAATAACATTTGTTCTAGCACGTCCCCCGTACCGCAGTCCCCCCTCGTTCCATTCCTCTTAAACCATGGATGGATGACCGATAACTTAATTAACTGTACCCTTACAAAAAATAAACTGTACCGTGCCTATATTAAAAACCCCTCTCAAAATAATCACTTAGTTTTTACAACTTACCGCAACCAATTAACCTCTACCCTCCGTACTGCTGAAAAAATTATTACGCTAGACAGTTTAAAACTAATGCCGGAAATATTAAGAAAACCTGGTTTATAATTAATTCAGCTTTAAATAGAAACAATAAATCCAAACTCCCTACAAAACTTACCATTAAAACTGATCTTACTATTAAAACGATTACTGACCCATCTTCCATAGCTGAGCTTTTTAATATATAATTCTCCACTATTGGACAATCACTATCCAGTACTATTCCTACATCGCCGCGCAGACCAACCCGACATATTAACCCACCTCGTAACTCTTTCTCCCTAATCGAAACCTGCCCCGTTGAAGTTGAATTCAAACTACTCCAGCTAGACCCCCACACTTCTTCAAACGACCCATTTCCAACTACAGTAGATTGCTCATTCTGGCTGCTAAACCATTATCTCTCATACTAAGTGACCTCTTCAATATTTCTATTACCCATGTTTTTTTCCCAGACGCATTAAAAAAAGCGAAAGTTATCCTCGTTTTTAAATCAGGTGACAACTCCGATCGCAATAACTACCGCCCAATTTCTCTTTTGCCCATATTAAGTAAAGTATTCGAACAAATAATTAACTCTCAGCTACTATCATACTTACACAAATTCTCCATCCTATCATCATGCCAGTACGGTTTCCGCCCAAAAACATCCACCACCCATGCTCTGTTATCTGTCATTGAAAAAATGCATCAATATCTTGACGATCAAAATTATTCTTGTGTCATTTACATCGATCTAAAAAAGCCTTTGATACTATTAACCACGACATTCTTCTCCAGAAACTCTCATGCTATGGTATTCGCGGCCCTCCACTTAAATTATTTTCCATCAATCCAGGTTGTTGAGTAGAGGCCACTGCCACAGAACCTCTAAAAGGTGAGGCGTATCATGGTGGTGGGTTCGGTGTCGGAATGGGAGGGGTGGACGAAATGTCCTCCTCATATGGGAGAGAAACTCCCGACACAACTGTAGAACAGAAGTCAGAAGCTGGTGATATTAATGTGGCAATGGGGGTACACCGAGATGGAAGATGTCATCAGTATCCGGGCAAATCCATCCGGAGCCAATCCAGAGCTTCTGTTGTTAAAATTTCAATTAAAATAATTCGTTTTTTAATTAGTATAAAAAACACAAGGGTCATAAACGCTGAATAGTGCCCTTTTCTCACAATGGTGTCTGTAATTTTGTTACATTATGTCAACTTATCGGCGTTCTGGAAGATTAATTAGAAGACCGTTAGGGCTTATTGCTTCCAAAAAAAACGTCTGTTTGTGTGTGTGTTAGTTTGTGTGTTTGTTTGTTTTGGTGTTTGTCGTTATGTTCACATTGATATTGGTTGGCTTAAGAAGCCCTGACGGTCTTCTTAAAGCCAGCTTAATGACTTTCTTTTCTAGTTATTAGCTTTAATATTGTAATGTTTAGGAATATTAATGAAATCAATATCCTTTTTATGCAAATATTTGCAGTAAAGGTAACAGCAGTACGGTAAATATTCTTACGCTTAGCCTGCAATGGCTATCATCAAGTTTTTGATCCGAATATCCCCTAAAATCGGGAGAAAAAGAAGCACCTTTTCCCATAGGGAAATAAGTATCCCATAGGATTGAATTTAATTTAATTTTTTTCACGGAGAAAAAAGCAACATAATGAAAATAAGAAAATGTGAAAACAATTTTGGTGGAATTTCTTAAATTTTATTACATGAATCAAAAGTGCATCGATGTAAAAAAAGTTAGCATGCAATTTCAGCAAAATCCATGCGCACACTCAAAAGTTATTGTAACTTTCAGTATTTGCAAGAAATGTTTGGTTAGAGCGCCAAAACGCTAAACATTACAATACTAAAGCTAAAAATTAAGCATTCAGAACGCCGATAAGTTGACATAATGTAACAAAATCACGTACACCATTGTGTTGAATGGACACTATTCATCGTTTATGACCCTTGTATATTTATGTAAGCGTCCATCGTTGCGCTCACTCGGTACATAAATACACTCGGGTCTTAACTAACAGTGTGTCCCAGTTTTCCCACAATAAAGTAAATAGTATTTAGTATTATTATTTAGGTTCATTACAGTTAGCCATTAGGTGGTGCATCGTTGTACAGCTGTCCTTAAGTTTCTCCATTAGAATCAACATTTCGCTAAGTATTTGCGTGGCGACAATGAAAAGATCTAATGACAGGACTTAATGACACAGGAATTATTGTCATTCAGAGTTAGACGAAATAATTTGGGAAAGGGGAATAAAATACGCTCCTATTGCCCAATGCAATATGCCGACCTCTAAACCACCAACAACAATAAGAATACAATAATAACAATAACAATAAGAACAACAATAAGTAAACGGAAGTCTCTGTTTAATGATCTCCAGGTGGGCCTCCTGGTTGATATTAAAGAAGCCCCACCGGAATTCCTGGGCCTTCATCCGCTGTTGGGTCATGGCGCCGACATCGGCCCACTCCTCGAAAATCCTAAACTTCTCCTCGTCATCCATCCAGTCATACTGGCGTCCATAATGCCCCCGGAAGTTGCACTTAGAACACCGGTTGTGCAACCGTGGACACCCCCCCATCCTGTCACTCGACTCACGGCAGTAGAGACAACTAGTCCCTTTCTGGAATCGGTACAAGCAGCTCCTTTCCTGGTGAGTCTGCCTCCCATAGTAATCGCAGCCGAGTACCAATGCCTCCCGCCCCATGTCGTCTTTCGTCCCAAGTGATCTCCTCGGTCTGTGGAGTCGCTGGTAAGCGAACTTCTGGACGTTAGTGTCCCTGTCCACGTCTATCTCCTCGCCCCGCCCGGGCATCGTCTCTCCGATTACTACCCGTGGTGCCGTTCCTGGTTGCTCGCCCAACCTGATGGTGCTCCCCGCGAAATCCATTGCCGGCTCCTCATGCACCCAGGCCCGCTTGCCGGGTCTATCCCAGAAGGCCCTCGCCCAGCTGGCCGTCACCACCCTCCCGCCAACCCAGTCCTATGGCCGATTCTCCCGATGGGCGGCATCTCTCCGAACTCATCGTCATCCTCATCCTCCTTTGCGTGTGGCTCCAATCCCGGTATCCCGGTGGATCCACTGTGACCCTTCCCACCTTGGCTCTCGCCCATGACTCTCCATCCTTCCAGTTCACCTGGCCTCCTCTGCGTGAAATCGCCCTCGGCGCCCGCTGGTATGGGCGTCGCCTGCAATCCCGATGTCGACTGTTTCGGTGATCCCACCGTCCACCCCAATTCTCACCCTAGAGACTCGCCCGAACTCCCTGATGTCCAGTGTAGCTTGTCTAAGGCCGCCTGTTCCTCGAATCCATAGCTCTCCCTTCTTGCTTCCTCCTCCCTTTCTTCTGCCTTCCTCCTTTCTTGCGTAGCGATTTCTTCCAATCACTTCGCCTCTCGTCTATCCGCCTCTAGCTGCTCCCACCTCTGATATAGCGTATCCACCTCCCCGTCTACTAGATATCGGCAGTTATAATATACTGACTCGCCCTTCAGCCCCGGGTGGTCTACCAGACCCTCGAAAGCCATTTTGAAGGCTCTTCTGTAGTTCAGGGGTGATCCCGATAACAGGAATGCCGTTGGTTCTCTCTCGATAACCACGGTCATGAATAGGTTTAGCAAACCTATCATTATCCAGTCCTCCTGCAGGATATATCGCTTCTGATATACCTTTATCGCTCCTCTCCGGAATTGATACACCTCTTGCTTCCCCGGTCTCACTCCCCACTTCAGCGAGTTTGCCAACTCCGCTCCGTACTCCTCTCTGAATTTACCCCAGTCCATTGGTTTGTGACACACGAGCCCCATTAGTTGGCCCATCGCCACCGCTCCACAATGGCCTGCGTTCTCTACTAGTCCCAACCCGTCTGGCCCTGCCATAGCCATGTAGACCGTCTGCATGTCCAGGAGGTTGGGGGTGTCCAGACCGATGATCCTCTCCGCATCGTCGCGGATCGCCGATCCCACCTTTATCGTCGACTTCTCTCTTACTAGGGTTTGCACCGCCTTTGGCAACCGGTTCAACTTCGGCCCGTTCTTCTTCCCATACGTTCCCAGGTCGAATAGGAAAATGTCCCCAATTGGCGCGGCCAAATGCAGGAGTATGGTTCTGGCCGACCCCGCCGAGCCTCTCTTCGAACCTTCCTCGTCCACCACGGTCCCCTCATCGTCTAGGACCATATATCCTCCCCTGCTGACGGACTCTACGAATCTCTTCCAGTCCTTTCTCGGTGGTTCCTTTGGGTACTTTGGTATCCCGAACTTCACCTCGTCTCCCTTCACCACGTAGTGGAAATGCTCAAAGATTGCGTTGTCTAGCGACGGTGTCCCGTAGGTCCCGACCAGCCGCTGTTCGTGCACCTCCCTGAAATTGTCCTGCAGCGCTCACGCTTTGTGACCCCTCTCTAACCGCTCGTAGTATCCCCTCGTCTTCTCTTCCGAATGCCTCTCGGTGAAATCCACCAGTATCTCCTTTCCTCCCAACTCCGCCTTTCTCTTTCGAACAAGTTTCTCCGCCATTTCGAACTCTCCCAATCGCTGACCTATAAGGTGGTGCCTTGCCAAGGCGCAATACAGATGAGTGATGAAGTTAGGATGGTTTGTACTGTCCGATAATGGCCTACCTCTCGCTGAATGTCAGGTTATTGCCTAATTTTCTTATCTTATTTTCTAAAAGTGCTAATTTCTACCAAATTTCGTAATTCTGTCCGTTACTTTAATTATGTTCTGGAATATTTTCCCTACTACTGTTACCATAATTTGTTTAATTTCTAATTTCTAATATTTATTTTAATTCTATGACTGTGCTATCAATTTACTAATGGATTATTTCTATTCTAATCCATATTCTGGCCTACTCTATGGGCTTGTGCAGTACAGCAGTACGTCTCGTGCGGCCTACACGATCTGCCCAGCTGTACCCATGTGCCCCCCCTCACGCTACTCACTACTAACTTCCTAGCTAATTTCTACTAACTCTTACTAACTCTTACTGTATACTATATACCATCTTACCACTAACTCTTACTACTAACGGTACTATACGTACCCTCTTACTAACTTCTCTAACTCCACTAACTCTTACTGCCGGTACTACGTACCCTCTTACTAACTTCTCTAACTCCACTAACTCTTATTGCCGGTAATATGTACCCTCTTACTAACTTCTCTAACATGTGCCCCCCCTCTCGCTACTCACTACTAACTTCCTAGCTAATTTCTACTAACTCTTACTAACTCTTACTGTATACTATATACCATCTTACCACTAACTCTTACTACTAACGGTACTATACGTACCCTCTTACTAACTTCTCTAACTCCACTAACTCTTACTGCCGGTACTACGTACCCTCTTACTAACTTCTCTAACTCCACTAACTCTTATTGCCGGTAATACGTACCCTCTTACTAACTTCTCTAACTCCACTAACTCTTACTGCCGGTACTACATACCCTCTTACTAACTTCTCTAACTCCACTAATTCTTACTGCCGGTACTACGTACCCTCTTACTAACTTCTCTAACTCCACTAACTCTTACTGCCGGTACTACGTACCCTCTTACTACTAACTAACCCTCCAACTAATGGTACTATGTAACCTCTTACTACTAACTAACTCTCCAACTAACGGTACTACGTACCCTCTTACTACTAACTAACTCTCCAACTAATGGTACTACGTACCCTCTTACTACTAACTAACTCTCCAACTAACTTGTCAATCACTCCACCCACGCTCAACTCCAACTCAACTCGCCTTATCATGGGCACTAAGATACAGACTGGGCTGGGTGGGTACTGGCGCCCTTGAACATTCAAACTGTAGTACCTACAACCCAACTGTACCTTAAGCCGACCTGAGGGAACAGCCCATTAGTGAGGTCGGTATTTCTCTTTATTCCTGCCGCTATATTTGTATAACACAAAGGAAAGCTAACCAAAGGTCTACCCCCCAAGAAAGACAAGTTGGCTACCATTGAAATGAATAGGCAATGGAATTCTGTGTTCACATCTTAATGTTGTCTTGGGTCGGTTTAAACAGAGCCATACAATCCATACAATAGAGAGCTTTACCGAAATACACTTCCAAAGAGCCAAGCAGCAGTGGTGGGATAGCTCCAAAATGCTCGGATGTAGGATTTCTTCGAAAAAGGCCCAATTTATTTAAGTTACAGCAAAATACTGATAAATATATTTTGCTTTTCACAGGAGAGACAGTATCCTGTTCTACTCTACAGGTATTAGTGTATGTACATGTGTTAATTATTATAGCATTCAGGTGTAAAATACCGCGTTTTGTCCCCCCCCCCCCCTCCCCCCTCTTATGTGACACACTATCACCATGTTGGACCCCGTCCCTGCGTCCCCCCCTCCCTTGTGAAGATAAGGAGACTTTCGAAGCAATCAAAATTAATTCTTCTCGATTTGAAACCCGGTGCTAGAGAGGTTAATAAAGGGTAGAGATAATTTATTTCGAATTACGAAATTTATTCTTAACTTTAGTACTGTGGCACTGCTGGTGGTTTAGAAGCCACTGGTTGAGGTTGAGTAAAATAACTACCCATCTTATAGTAAAGTACAGTATGGTATAGAAGCAATTCACTCGTAGTCTGGTTTTAACTCGAAGTTCGGGTTTTCAACTTGAAGTTCAGGTTTTCAACTGTGACGGGATTCTCAAGTTGGCAGGGAATCCCGACCGGGTTTTGTCTTGGTTTGTAATATTCGTCACCGCATCCGCTTACTGTGGCTGAATGACTGAAGGCCGAAGGCCGGTTATTATAAAGGAGTTTGGTGTTAATGTTGTTAATCTCTCATAAGTATACAAGTACCGGTAGTAATCAGTACAACAGTAATCACAATGATAGCAGACAACAACGACGGTTGAAAACCGTCCAACTTCTGCTCACCCAATATACCAACTAAAGTACATTTGACAGAGTAACGGTTATATATTACATGGGACACATTAATTACCTAGGTGTGGCCAACCAGTGGACGTGCTGTACCTGTTACTATGCTAGCTTCTACCCTGAGATGAGCTGTGTGCTGGCATCTCTCCCTGTGGTTGGCACTGTATATTGCTAGGTGCCAGTTGCTACTGGTGACATTATATTGGTAATGTCACCTAATCAACTATAATTGGTAAAAAGCCACTTTCCCCATTTTCCACTGAGTAGTGCAGCGAATTGGATACGCTCACAGTGATATGGCAGTATGGCAGCTATGTGCATATCGTGCACAGATAATATAATATCATCTGTGGCAGCTTTGCCACACTTGTACCACCCCGAGAAAGTGAAACCACGTTGCTCATTGATAGCCGTAGCCATTTTAGTTATGTTCTCACGCAGGTTATTGCTATCGAACCGTGAGCGGGGCAGTGACAAAGCCTGACTTGACAAAAACAAATTTGTCAAACCCAAGCTCTGCCACAAATCACCATTCTTTCTCCCCCACCAGGCGAAAATGGTGGTACGCCATTTCTTCCTTGGAGGACATATCTAGAGGCAAAGAGTATAGACACTGACTTTGAACAATAGCAGGAAGTAGTGGGGAATGTGTATTTATAACAGGATTATCCAGAGAGTGGTGCAAGTAATCTCCTGTAAATATAGGATCACAGATTTGGACCACCTCTTCAAGTTTTACCTAGCAATGGAGAAATAGATTGCCAGAATGGTTAGAATCGCAGGTAAAGGTTGTAAAACATAGGTCTAAGTCTAGATCTCCAAGCACAACCTCCCGTCAAAGGCTCCCTCTTTCTTGGCCTGCTTAGGTGGAGCAGACCCCCCACCTCCGAACCCTGGCATTCGCCCCACACGAACGTAGGGGAGGAGGCGTTCTACCCGGGGCAATCATAAGAATAATTCCCATCAGTACCGTCTGATTAGGAACATACAGTTTCGATTGGTACCCTTGTACCACTTCTTGTATAGAAACCCGACGCCGATTGTTTATTCGATCCATCCTCACTACTGAATTAATTATTTAATCTTTAATAAGGGCCTACTGCAGTAATTAATGGCTATATTACTTTAATACTATATATTTAGTCACTATTCATATTTAATAATTTAAGTAATATGTAATATATTTAGTCACTTTAGAAAATAATTAAACGCATTAACTGCGTAAGTAATACATAATTAAATATACAGTATCTATCTAATTTAATTTTTATTTGAAATATTTTATGGACTGTTCATACTGGTGTCGTAAAATTTAAATACCGGTAGGTTACTATTTCTGATTTCAATCTAAAATCCATTGTACTTACGCTTGTTTATAACCATTCGATTATTTAAAAAATATATATGAAAAATGATATGACAGTTGCCGTGGGACATTAAATTGAAACATATTTTCCACTACCGCAATATGTCAGTGGAACGTGTCACTAGCAGCTAAGCCAAGGTGTACTTTACTGAATAACTATTTCACTTTGAGATAGGAAAATACCTAGGCCTAACTGGTATTAGAAGACTACTACTCAAATAAATAATTCATTTTCTGGCTAATGTAGTTTTCATTATTTTCACTAAGAATTAACTTACCTTCAGCCAGTCAGGTATACTAAAGTTTAATTTAGTTCAAAAGCGTTAGCTGTTTGACTTTACTGGGTGTTTTTAATAGGCCTAGCCGCGGTATCGGTAGCTTTTGACAAAACAGTAGGACTTAAAACTGAAAGTTTTTATACCGGTACTAAACATGACTGGTGATTACAGCTATAGCGGTACAAACAGTACAGTTGACTTTTAATACTGAAAGTATTTCTGGTAGTCTGGTAGCGCTACTTGAATAAAAGTAACTGATATACTGAAAGTCGGATAGTTGATGATCACCACTACTAATTAATTCTGTAGGTACTGGTACAAACCGGTCAGCCGGTTGCCTTTACTGTCAGACTGTAGGTACTGAAATAATTAGAGTATGGCTTATGACTATGTGTGTGGTACCGGTACCGGCTGAGCGGTACTAGTCTGCAGGTGCAGTAGTTGCAGGCCTAAGCAGTTAAGTTATGTACGGTACCTTTAAGGGGGGGGGGGGGGGGGGGTATAGTAATTTTACAACGATTTGGTGGGTTTATGTATTTAGCGTGTAACTTTTGTATATTGTATAATATATGTTTTTATATATGTAAAAGCTTTTGCGGATATAACAAGTCATTTTTCCGCAATGCACAGAATACTCTAAACTCTAAAATAGCCCTAAATTTATCCAACTACGCAACGGGAAGGAATTGGAGCCCAGGTGACGAAATCTGTCAGCTGATTCTTTGTGGACGTGGCAATTCTTTGTTCTGCCTAATTCAGCCAATCAGAGCAATTTTCCCTTTATGTCTAACAGAGGCCTATGGAAACTCGCGCAATGCATTACGGTCTTTGTTTACTATTTTCTGAGCATCAGAACCGGCTTGGAATCTTCTGTGCTTCTGTGTAGAAGTTTCAGACTTTGGCCTAGGAAACATCAGATAGCCTTGATTATAAGAACGTAAATCTATTAACCTGGTCATACTTGTCACATCTCGTAACATTACTCAATTCATTTCTCATTTACTTAACTGACTGCATATTACTAAATCACTGCATTATTTTACTTCTGTTATTAATTGTTGTTATATTAATGGATATTGCTGTTACATTTGGAGAATACCGATAAATAATCATAAACCCCTCAATCTTCTTGATTACTGAGGTAAGAGGAACAGGTTTACCGGTAGCAACTGCGACTTACATAATATTGGTTTGTGTGAATTAAATGCTATTTCATAATCCCTACATGTGTCAGTTGCGATCCTCCTTATATATGATCAAATTCAGTGACGGTCGGCAGATTAGTGTGAAGTAGTGTAAAGTCGCGTGAAGTAGTGTGAAGGTTAATAAAGCATCTCCTAAAGAATGCGCTATTTACGAAACTCTGTGTCCATCTAGTTGTGATTAGTATAATGATATCGTAAGCATACCGATATACGAGTAAGAGTGAGAAATAATATAGTGCCGCACCGTTATATTATATTATTTCAATATGTGCTGATAGACTGATAAGTACTGCTGGCCGACATACCGGTGGCAGTATACTGTGCAGTACAGAGCTGTCGGTCTGTAGCCGTCCAGGATGACAGCTCCAGTATCCTATAACAATGAATGAATAATATATCCTACCTACTGTGAAATCCCATCACCCGATATCCCATGCAATCTGCCCATCGCTGATTGGCCGTTGCCTAGTAACGGATCTAGAGTACGTAGCTAAGGAATATCAATACAATAATAATATCAATACACCCCCCTTCTAGTTTGTGGGACTCCCAACAAACTATCCATAATGGAGTCTGTCTGGTTGACGTCGCCGACGTGTTGGGTGGGTGTTGTTGTGTTGTAAATCTGGTATATTTTCCGGGCTGGTGCTGGTAAGCTGTGTTGCCCAGTGAATGGCCTTAGTTGGGTTTGATGGGGTTCCTCTAGCATTATAACCATTGTGCCCGCTGTTAATGTCCCCCAATGTCCCGATAGCTGTGTTCCTCAGAAGGTGGCGTCGGTTGCGGGTGAGACAACGGCCGGACTGTAATTTGATCCGGTAACTGCGGTGTGAGGCCGCTTCGACCACAACACCAGTGTGGTCCCAACGCTTGGTGGTTGGGTTTTGGATCCGCACCGGGTCTCCCACTGAGAGGGTGGGGAGGGTTTTGGCCCCGCGGTTGTAATCCTCGGCCTGAGACTCAATGAGTTTTGGCACTGCAGCGTCGAGTGCGGTCCTGGTCGTTTGGTGTCCCAAGAGGAAAGCCCGGCTGTGTGCAGGTACCCGTGAGCGTGTTGGGTGCCCAAATAAAATCTGGGCCGGTGATTGGCCGTGTGCGCGGGGTGAGTTTCTTAATTCCAGGAGGCCCTCCTGGAATGCCGTAGAGTTTATTTTTCCCCCAGTTTTTGTTATCAAACTCTTCAGAGCCTTAACGGCAGACTCTGCATGGCCGTTGCTCTGTGGGTATTCCGGGGAGGAGAACGTCTGCTGTACTCCCCAGTCGCTAAGGAAGTCCACGAAATTGGACCCCGCGAATTGTGGGCCGCCGTCGGAGGAGAACCGTACGGGGATGCCGAAGCGTATAAAAACGTCCCGTATATGGGCTGCTGTTGTAGCGGCGGTTGGATGGCTGGTGTAGCCGTATATTTCGGGCCACCCAGAGTAACGGTCCGCTATGGCGAGGTAGTTCCGGCCGTCGAGGGCGAAGAGATCGGCAGAAATCTCCTCGAAGGGCCGGGTGGCCTCTCGGTCTCGTAGGAGAGGTTCCTTGGTGAGACTGGGGCGGTGTGTGAGACAGGCATCACACGATGAAATGGTAGTCCGGACATCGTTGGTGAGCCCGGGCCAGTACACCGTCTGGTGGGCACGGCGGAGAGTTTTCTCTACACCCTGGTGGGCGGCGTGAAGTCGCGCGAGGGTGGTCCGTCGCTCGGCCCGCGGAATAATAATCCGCTGCCCGTAAAGGACGAGTTCGTGGTCCGTGGTGAGTTCCTCCCGGACGGACCAATAGGGAGAGACTCATGGGAGTTGGCGGGAGGCCAGCGGGAACCCGGACTGTGTGGCGACGAGGAGTTCCATGTAGTCGGGGTCGTCCCGGGCGGTCTTGCAGAGGGCATCGAGGATCAAGTCGGAGAACTCCTCCGATTGCTCCGAACTCTCGTAGAGTTCGGCGGCTTTCTGCCGGGTTACCGCATGTATGTAGTACGCCATATCGCCGTCGTCGATCAGGTCATCGGAGGATGGATCGTCAACGGGAGCGCGGGATAATGCATCGGGAATCCGATGATCCTTACCCTTCCTCCACACTGTAGTGAAGGTATACGGAGTCAGTTTAGATTTCAGCCGCTGGAGGCGAGTATTATCCGTGGCATCGATTGTGTAGCGATCCAGGATAGTAACGAGTGGCTGGTGATCGACTATAAGGGTGAAGTGTGGAAGGCCGAGGAGGTAGAGTCGACACTTGTGGGCCGCCCAGGCGACCGCGAGCAGCTCGAGCTCCACCATTTGCGTAGCGTGACTCCGTCTCCGAGACGAACCGCGATCCGCACTCCACCAGTTTCCAGTCATCGTCGTCGTAGCGCTGGAGTAATGCGTAGCCCAAACCGTGTTTCCTCGAGGCGTCGGTTTGGAGCATTGTCTCGCGTTCCGTCTCGAAGGGAGCGAGGATTGGGGGTGAGACCAACGCGCGTTTTGTCGCCTCGAACGCCGCCTCATGGTCCGAATTCCAAATAAATGAGTTCTTAGAACTGAGGAGGGGGCGGAGGGGGGACATCGTAGAGGAGATGTCCGTCGAGAATGGGGCGAGTTGCTCCACCAACCCAACGAAACTCCGGAGGTCAGTAATATTTGTTGGCCTCGGGAAACTCGCGATAGCCCGGACCTTCGCCGGGTCGGCCCGTATCCCGTCGGCCCCGACGAGGTAGCCCGCGAACTTAACTTCGCGCTGGGCGAACTGGACCTTGTCGGGGTTGAGGGAAATTCCGGTCTCGCGGCATCGTTGGAGGAACCGGCGGACGCTGTCGAGGTGGTCGTCGAGGTTGGCGTCGTAGAGGAGGACGTCATCGACGATCTTCCTCAAGTTTGGCAGGTCGCGGATGGCGTCGTCGCCGCGGCGGTTGTACTCATCCCCGCTCGATATTAAACCCATAACACTCCTGGTGTGTTTATATCTCCCCCAGGGTGTTACGAATGTGGTTAGGAGCTGGGAATCTTTATCGAGAGGGACCTGCCAATACCCGGAAGCGGCGTCAAATACGGTGAAATAATTCGCCGTTGTTGCGATTCCGGCTATCGCCACCCGTGGGCTCGGGGTGGGGTAGTAAGGCCATGTAACCTGTTGGTTGAGGTTGCGGAGGTCCACACACAACCTGAGTTTGCCGGAAGGTTTCCGGGTAACCGTCATCGGGTGAGCCCAATCGGTAGGCTCCGTCACTCGTTCGATGACGGTGCGTTGCTCCATGTTGTCGAGGAGGGACTTTACCTCGTCCCGCATGGCGAAGGGAATTGGACGCGCGCCGTTTACATGGAAGGGTTTGGCGCCCTCCTTTAAGTCAACGTGCATCGGTTCGCCAACCATGGTGGACAAAGGTTCGTCTACGTCGTCGAACACGTCAGCGTATTCGCGTAGAATTTCGTCGCGAACTCGGGGATTTAACGGTTCCGCTGTAGATTTGATTGAGTTTATGGCTTGTGGGAAATTCGGCGGAAGAATGTTAAGGTTCACGAGCGCCCGGAGGTTTAGGATTAGGCCATCAATTTCCGGGGATACGACAATTAAAGCCGTTGTTTCGAGTCCGTCGTAGGAGATTATAGAGGGAAACATTCCAGCGATTTGTAGCGGGCTTTGGTTCGCGGCTCGCAGTTGAGGGTTGTCGAGGGGATACGGTAGTAGATCTGCATCGCGGCCCCCCATAGCGCTGTACAGTTTGTGGCTGAACATTGTAGCCGCCGCGCCGCTGTCCGGTAGAGCTCGTTTGACGGTTCCGAGTGGTTCTCCGGATACTTGTTTTAGATCCACACTTATACATTTAAGTGGGCAGGTGGCGGGCGGAAGTTCAGTTCCGTTAATGGAAATCGAGTTTACTCCAGTGTTTGAGTGAACCTCTGGAAGTATCGAGTTTACACGAGGTGAGTGTGGCGGCTGATCCCTGGAACCAGGTTTACCGCGATTACCTGATTGGGATCGTTTCTGATTGGAACGGCAGACACCCCTATAATGCCCAACCTTCCGACAGGATTTACAAACAGCGTCCTTGGCGGGGCAGTTCGGTCTACCCCCCATGTGGTTTCGCCCGCACCACGGACATGCTTGATCCGGGCTGGGTTGCTGTGAGTTCGTTAGTTGAGATGTCCGGGAGGTCGATTTCTCGCGCAGGTAATTCGACGTCACTTTAGCGACGGGACGGCCTCGACCGATGATGGAGTCGTTCCGCTCGCTCGCCTCCATCGATTGGGAGATCCGGACGCAGTCCTCGAGGGAAGGTTGCGGAAGAACCTTCAGGAGCTCCGTTCTCGTCTCTGAAGATCGGATCCCGACCAGAATCTGCGTCACGATCTGGCGATCGCGACAGTGGCCGCAGAGTTCGGCGTCGTCCGCCAACTCCTCAAGGGCGATGCGGAAGGTGTCGAAGGATTCGTTGGCTCCCTGCCTCCGGTCGTGGAACCGGATCCCGTCGATGGCGATGCTTCTCTTCGACCGGAGGTGGGCCTGGAGATCGTCGAGGATGGAGTCCGTCGTCGTCTCCGGCGCATCGATGTTGACATGGAGAGTCACTGTCAACATTCGCTGGAGGTCGTGTCCGAGAGCGGAAACGAGGGCGTAGACCTGTTCATCTCGGGGGAAGGTGGAGGCCTGCTGGCGGTGCGCGTGGACGCGCCAGGTCTCTCTCCAGCGACGGAACGGAGTGAATTCGATGTCGCCATCGATCTTCTCTAGCCCGGATATATCTATCACGCGACGTCGAGGTTGGGGTTGCGCGGGAGCTGGGTGTCCCACGGCGGCGGCGGGAGGTGCAGCGGCAGCACCGGGTCCCGCACCTTGTTGGCCCTGGAGGGCAGCAATTAGTTGCATCATCCGAGCATCGGAGTCGGCTCGTTGTTGGAGGGCGTCACCCTGGTGCTGTGCCAAATGCGCGTCGGCGTCGACCTGCGCCTTCAACATCAACTGGGTCAGTTGATCGAGTCTGTCATCTGCGTGTGCTCGTTGCTGATTCAGTTCGCGTCGCATATCTCGGATGTTGTACCGATCCGCTGGATCGGCATTATCTGAGTCTGATGAACCCGCGTTGTCGTCTTTGCCTGCAGCGGCTAAATTTTTAGCACCGCGTTTAGGAGGCATCGGTCAGTTCATAAATAGATCACTGCGCCATATAATGATATCGTAAGCATACCGATATACGAGTAAGAGTAAGAAATAATATAGTGCCGCACCGTCATATTATATTATTTCAATACGTGCTGATAGACTGATAAGTACTGCTGGCCGAAATACCGGTGGCAGTATACTGTGTAGTACAGAGATGTCGGTCTGTAGCCGTCCAGGATGACAGCTCCAGTATCCTATAACAATGAATGAATAATATATCCTACCTACTGTGAAATCCCATCACCCGATATCCCATGCAATCTGCCCATCGCTGATTGGCCGTTGCCTAGTAATGGATCTAGAGTACGTAGCTAAGGAATATCAATACAATAATAATATCAATACAATTAGTATAAGTCATAACTCTGTTTTTATACTTAAAGCGCCAAGTCCTAAAGGAACTGTTAATATTTCCCCGAAAGTAAATATATTGTCAGAGATTATATAGTAACGATCAATCGAATAATACAGTAGGTAAAGTATGAGCGCCTTTGACGGCACTGAGGGTGTCGCGTACAGAATTGAGGTGGAGCATGTATACATAGCCATAGTTGAGGGTGCCAGGTAGAGTAGTAGAGGCGGGCACATGAGGTGCCAGGTAGTAGAGTAGTAGAGGCGGGCACATAGGGTGCCAGGTAGTAAGAGTAGTAGAGATGGGCACATGGGTGCCAGGTAGTAGAGTTAGAGAGTTAGAAGTAGTAGAGTGGTTGTGGGCACCGCAAGCGCCACGTAGATGGAGGTAGTAAGCAGAGTGGTTGAGGGCACCGCAAGCGCCACGTAGATAGAGGTGGTAGCAGAGTTAGAGGTAGTAGAGTAGTAGAGAGGGCACAAGGTGAGGGGGGGGGGTATGTACGCATGCTATTGCCAAGGAGTATGGAAAGTGCAAAACCTGTGGGCGCGGAGGGTATCACGTAGTAAGGGTAGTAAGAGGGTACGTAGTACCGTTAGCTAGAGGAGTTAGTAGGGGTAGTAAGAGGGTACATAGTACCGTTAGTTAGAGGAGTTAGTAAGAGTAGTAAGAGGGTACGTAGTACCGTTAGCTAGAGAGGAGTTAGTAAGAGTAGTAAGAGGGTACGTAGTACCGTTAGTTAGAGGAAGAGAGTCAGTAGAGTTAGTAGAGGTAGAGAGTCAGTAGAGTTAGTAGAGTTAGTAGAGGTAGAGAGTCAGTAGAGTTAGTAGAGGTAGAGAGGTAGTAGAGGTAGAGAGTCAGTAGAGTTAAAGAGTCAGTAGAGTTATAGAGTCAGTAGAGCCAGGGAGTTAGTAGAGCTAGTGGAGTCAGTAGAGTTAGCAGTAAGAGAGTAGAGACCATAGAAGTAGCAGCTAGAAAGATAAATAGGGTAATAGCACAAATTAAAATAAAAGTTAAGAATATCAGGATCACCTCCGAACTACAGAAGGGCCTTCTAGGTGGCCTTCGAAGGTCTGGTAGACCACCCGGGGCTGTAGGGCGAGTCGGTGTAATACAACAGCCGGCATCTAGTAGACAGGGAGGTGGATACACATATCAGAGGTGGGAGAAGTCGGAAGCGGATAGACTTGAGGGGAAGCGACTGGAAGAAGTCGCCAGGCGAGGAAGGCGGAGAGAGAGTAGTGAGTAGTAGGAATGAAACGCGTTATGTAGACGAGCTTATAATATAATATATATAATAACAATAATTATAATCTTATAATAATTATATAATAATTCGTATATATATTATACAGTATGTACCGTAGTCAAGCACAACCTTTTTCCAATTAGCTACTGGGACTGGGGACTAATTGACTAGGGCGACAGGACGGGACTTAGACGGCTCCCACTAACATGTGCGCACATGCGTGGGACCCGATGAGTGCGTGGTCATTAAACAACAGGGCGGAGTTCAGGATTTATTGTGAAAGCTCGTATCCTGCGGGATAAGAATCGTGCAGATGGGCACTACCGGGATACGAGTAGGAGGGGCACTTGGTGGGACCACAGGCGTGGAGAGTGAGGAGTATGAGAGGAGTATGAGAGGAATGTGAGAAGAGTATGGGAGGAGAACGCAAGAGAGATAGCGAGAGGTGGTGTGGAGATAGCGCGGAGAGAGTGCGGGTGCAATTCAAGTGTGGGGGGGGGGAGAGGCAAGATGCAAAGCGAGGGACAAGGAGGTCCGAGAGATAGGGTGAGAGGGTGCGTAGAGTCAGTAAAGTGCGGAGTTAGAGTGGTGAAAGTGTTGGGGAAACAAAAATCGTGTGAGAGAAACGTCATGATCGGCCCGACACGGGACGCCAGATGTCTTGGTGCAAGATAGGTAGAGTTGCACCTAGACGGGATAGCGATATCATACCCATAGGGAGCGGCCTGGAAAGCCGGCTCCGAAGAAAAATAACTCCACCCCACACCCGATGGTAGATCAGGATCCAGCGGAATTATAGCGCACTAAAGGAGGATGCTATCTTCTCACCGGGAAGATAGCATGGGGGGGAGTGTGAGCGTATTCAATTCTGCCTCACCAATCCCCATAAAGTGGGCAAGAGCACCTTTGAGCAATATTGGGGAATACGAGATTGATTACCAATCAACCTCGTATCACCCCCAATAAACGGGGACAACAAACCCCAAAGGGCCTCACACAATAGAGGTTAGAGGTCAAGTTACCTCAAGGAGAGAGAGTAACAGCAGCGGGGGGGGGGGGGAACACTCCCGCAGAGATAAGGCGAGAATTAGGTTGTCGGCCAATGGGGGGACAGCAGGGCATCAGCTGAGTAACACGGCCAAAGGTAGTGTAGTATATTACCGGTCGGTGTTATTCAGTCGCTCAGTTATCTCAGTACAGTCATGGCAGTACGGTGACAGTTTAAGACCGTCACCGCCGTCACCCATATTACCGGTCTATTAACATATAACCAGTTGCTTTCTGCTATTGTATTTACATCTGTACATCACATATATATCTATATTATTAAGAACGTCGGAACAACAAATTCCTTTTCCATCACACGGTGCGGCTGACGCGTACATAAACAACACCGGTCGGGATTCTCGGATCCCGTCACATCATGGAATCAGGGCAGGTGTTAAATTAACCACAGTACTAAGTGGGGGTGGAGTGGGGCAGGTGTTAAATTAACCACAGTACTAAGCGCGGGTAGGGTGGAGAAGGTGTTACATTAACCACAGTTCTAAGCGCGGGTGGGGTGGGGGCGGGTGTTAAATTAACCACAGTACTAAGTGGGGGTGGAGTGGGGCAGGTGTTAAATTAACCACAGTACTAAGCGCGGGTGGGGTGGGGAAGTTGTTAAATTAACCACAGTACTAAGTGGGGATGGAGTGGGGCGGGTGTTAAATTAACCACAGTACTAAGCGCGGGTAGGGTGGAGAAGGTGTTACATTAACCACAGTTCTAAGCGCGGGTAGGGTGGGGCAGGAGTTAAATTAACCACAGTTCTAAGCGCGGGTAGGGTGGGGGGCATGTGTTAAATTAACCACAGTACTAAGTGGGGTTGGAGTGGGGCGGGTGTTAAATTAACCACAGTATTAAGCGCGGGTGGGGGTTGGAAGATCAATCACGGAGAAATCTCGACGTCGCTTCAGATGTCATGGAGAGTCCGGCGCAAACGACATTGGCTAATGGGATGGCGCTGTGTAGTAATCTAAATTATACTTTATGTTAACCTATTTTGATTGATTTCAAATGAGCCAATATCTCCATCCCGTCTTCCCCTTCTTACTTCTGTGTTACCTTATTGTAATTATCACATTTAAAGAATATAGTATTAATGGCAGCTAATGCGGGGAGGACCGGACCCTTGACGCCTTAGACATTCATGCATCTCCATGGATTATCTTTTCTCCCCCCCCCCCCCTTTTTTTTTAATATATCTTACAGACAGTGAAGAGTTTCAATTGCAATTGTAATTTTATCAAATATAGTTTTGTAAATATTAATTCAAAATAAGAAACGATTTAATATTTCTTACTGTATTTCATATCAAACATTACAGTTATAATTACATTTTCATTAGTAGTAATCTAGAAGTAGAATTTTCATTAGTATTTCATCAGTAGTTAAACTGTTAAAGTCTAATGACGGGATAAAAAGTTTGTTAGTTTATCTATTTATTACATTTACAGCAATCTCAGAAGGGGCGATACATTCGCCATTGTTTCCCCTTTAACTGCAAACTCCGAGAAGGTGTTTTGCAGCGATGGGGTTGGCGTTGGGTGTGTAATTAGCATCAATGAACCAACATTCGGTGGTGTAACTATTGTAACCTGCCGTCAATCACCACCAATGACATTGTGATGACAGTGGCGGTACCGCCATGTTTACTACCCGTAAAGCTTCTCAAAGATGTGATAAATCATCGGAACTGAAGGGATTCATGATTCAAATCCCAGCATTGGAATTAAGAGGTTT
>JAUCBJ010003143.1:0-16331 GCA_032718475.1 Nemertoderma westbladi
AAATTAAACCGTCGAACCCAATCTCCCGGGAATATCCAGCGGGTGAATGGTCGCGCACGGATTGGTTTCGACTAGTGTAGTGAATCAAATACTTGTCATAGGCTAAAAAGCGATTTAATATCTAGAAGACATCTTAATTTGGCGGGTAAAACTGCCAAAGGTCTGAAAGCGCGAACATACTCAGTTAGAACGCATACTAACTAACCATTTCGGAGTCTGCATATACCGTAGTTTGTTTAGGCTTGATAGTAGTCTGTCAGTATTTGGTCTGCATTTTGTTTGAGTAGTCTGTACGCGTAGCGTAATATCATCAGGGCTGCTTGGCGTAGGTAAAGACTGGTGATTTTGTGCCCCGGTCACTCCAGCAGATACCGTGGTTCTTTTAGCTGTTCAAGTATTTTAACTACTGATTATTGGTTGTATAAGTACTTGTACCTAATTAGGGGTTTAGTGTACAGTGCTTTCCGAAGGTAATTAGTGTGTAGGCAGTATATTTGTGTTGTAAAGTGGTTAATAGGCACGTTGGTTCTGGTAGACCGCGGTAATTAACTTCTAGGTAGGAACACTCCGTGATACATAACGTAGTACTTATAGCGATACGGCTATAAGTCGTCAGACGGTGGTATTTTTTCTATCTGGACAACGCAATATATTTACTACTGCTTGTTATTTTCAAATACCGTAGTACCCTGTCCGTTGTAATAACCAGATATTCTAACCCTTTGTTAGGCTGGTTTGTAGACTTCTTGTAAAATTACCCTAAAAATTCGTACGTGTAATTTTTTGTGTTTATTTAGAGATTATAATCTCACCCCGAATTGTACGTAATTTGTAGTATTAAGTAACTTAGGTAAATTATAATTATTTGTTTTAGTGTCCAACAAGTAGCACTTCACTGAGAGCGCACAGCTTCTGTGTAGTGACTCCCCCCAAAAATAATAAAATTTATTTCAAATATTGACAAAACCCATTAAACGGGTATATATATTATAAATCAACTCAAACGATTTATAAATAGTAGGCCTGCCATACAACAATTAGGTCTAAATATCAGTTGGACTACTGCTTAAATAACGGTAATCAAGTAAAGCAAAGTAACCAAGTAACCCCTAAAATTTCAGAAATTTCAATTATTCTAAAATAATTGACATACCGGTATTTACCATAGGCTTATTATATTTATTTCTATAAATTTAGGCTAAAATATCATACCGGTATTCTGTGATTAATTCTAGTCTGTAATAATACTTATATATATACTATAAGCATACCGGTATTCTAAGATATTATATATATATCACGCTACACTGAGTAGCAGTATCAGTAATTAATTACTAGGCTAACAGGTGATACTGAATTACTAGACTTGCTTTAACTGTAATATAGCAGTAGGCAATTCAACTGTACAAACAAACATGTCTGATACAAAGCAAAACCTGTCAGACAGTCTCCTAGATACAACCATCTGTGACCCAGACAGGAGTGTGGAACGTGTGAGACCGAAGTTCAACTCACCTCCTACTGTAAGAAAGATCATCCCTCCGGTAGTAATATCAGACCCTAGGCTGGTCCAACACCGTAGGTCTATCATAGGCACTCGAGCTCAAGTCAAGCGAGACCAAGAAGCAGCGGAACAGCAGCAACATTCGAGCCGAGAACTTATTTCTCAGCGGTCCGACAGCTCCAATAGTGCAGATACTGTAGAGCTGACACCCGAGTGCGGAGCAAAGATGGCGGATGCGGTTTATTCGGATTCCCTTCTCATCCATCCTGCAGCCGTACTCACTAGGGTATTAATTGCGGTGGAGGAACACCAGATTGATTGGGCAAGAAGTAAGCGATCGACCAAGGATAGTTATGCGGGATATACGAGGGAAGAACTGAAGTCTATTGTCGAGTCGCAATGGAACTTCCCCGGACCCGGACTCCCGTTTGACTTATCAGAAGCTGCCTGGGAAGACATATACAGGATGGGAGTAACAAAAGAAACCATCGATCCAGCTGTATGGAAGAGGTCAGCAGCCGGATACATACAGGGATTCTTCAGCTCCATGGAGCGATTAGAGGAACAATTGTTTAGACAACCACAAGGACCTTAAGAGCAGGGAGAGCTGCTTTATCAAGTTAGAGAAAGAATTCTAAGAATCAGACTAATCTTATCTGCCTTTGAGGAGGCTTCGAAAAGAAGACAAGACACGTCGTTGCAAGTTGCCGTAAAGACTTGGTTACAGCGGGTGAGCCTCCAAGTTCAAAGAACTGCCCCGTGGAAATCTCAGTTGGATGAGCGCTCAACCCTTGGAGAATCAACAGACGCTACCTTTTCCCAAGTGGAAAGTGAAGCGACAGCAGAGAAACCGCATAAGAGGGATGCTATTGACATCTATCTGTCAGACTATCAACGCTTTGTAGGTGATGAAGAGTTGAGGAGAAGGCTGGAGGGGCTTAGCCCTAATAGTGAAGGAGCCAAGCTCGTGTTGGACGCAATCGATGCGGATATGAGAGCTGCGAACCAAGCTAAATTTGATGAACGCCTCCGCATCGCTAGAGTCCAAGAAGAACAAGTAAAGAAAAAACGTATAGAAGACAGAAAGATAGCAGCAGCGGCAGCAGCAGAGGCAGAAGCAGAAAGAAAAGTGGCAGAAGTGGAAAGAAAAGCGGCAGAGGCAGCGGCAGAGGCAAAAGTGGCAGCGGCAGAGGCAAAAGTGGCAGCGGCAGAATCAGAAAGAAAAGCGGCAGCGGCAGCGGCAGCAGTAGAAGCGGAAAGAAAGCGAGCAGTGGCAGAAGCAGAACGAAGAGCATCTGAAGAGACCACCCAACTAGAGTTGGAAAATATTCAAGAGAATCAAGACTGCATAAATAAACAGTTAACAGCTAGTCAAATGCAGATGATGAGTCGATCTACTCCCAAAAGACAGGGATATACATCATCTGAGGAAGGCGATACCACCGATACTGAAGGCGGAGGAAATAGATCTCGTCTAAGCAGACGTAGAAGAATATCCCACTGTCAGAAATTGCCTGATTTGCCCCCAGCTGTTAGAAGGCAACTAACTAACACAAACTTAGGTAGTACAGAACCCACAGACCAAATAATTAAAATAGAAAGACTCCCTACTATAGTAGATGAGCCTGAAATAATTAGGCCTGTTCTCGAAGCCACCCCTTCGGTGATAGAGACACCTGTACTCCCTGAACCTGCCTCTAGATTCCATCTGCACAGCACTAAGCTACCTGTGCCTCACAGAACCACCCTTGAAAATGTTCATGTCCTGGACTCCGAGCGAAATATTAATGATTTGTCACCCATTGTCCCTCGTCCGCCCGCTACAACGTTGGCGCCTCCCGCTTCGGCGGTCGAGTGGGTAGATGAGGGACGACGGGAAATGGGTCTCCTGCTCGGGCAGCTGAGGGAACACCGTTCCCGCTCCTCTCAGCAAGTCCAGGAGATGGAGGGGACTGTGCAGCAGTTAAAGGGAACAATTAGAGAGAGTAGGTTAGAGTTGCAAGAAGTGCAGCAAAGTATCGCGTTAGAACGCGATAAATTAGTAAATACACAAAAGGGTATACCACCACCCCCTGTAACAATGTGTCAACCTGTTAGGTCTGAAGTATTTCATGCGCAAGGTGGGGAGCCTACACGCATCTATACTGCTAGCGAAGTGGAAACTCCTATAGTAAACCCTATTAAGGGTAATTATAAACCTGTTGACAATGATATCCCATATAGACTTGATAATAATCCGAGAAATTTATATACCGATAACTCGATATTAAATAACACGATGGCCCAAGAAAGTTTTACGCGTCAAATGGCTAGAACCGAAGCCCGTCAAGCAGTAAAGGTGGGAGAGATCGTCAAGTTCAATGGAGATGAGATGAAATGGTTACCTTTTAATGAATATTATAAAGATAACATACAGAACTCTGTGCTATCTAACAGAGAGAAACTTAGATTCCTCATCGAGTGTTTGGAAGGATCTCCCAAGTTAATGGCGTTAAAGTTTATTGGACATCCAGATGGATTAAGACAAGTTTGGGATACACTAAACATCAGGTATGGTAATAGGAATAACATAGCTAGGTATTTGTATGCGAAATTAATGGCGCCCCGAAAGTTTCTTAGCAGCGGGATTATAGAGTTTTCCGACGAGATTCAGGAGATCTGTAGACAACTAGATTGGTTAGGTAAGTCTCATGAATACCAGAATTCTATGGTTGTAGAAGCCTTAGCATCTACTTTGCCCAAGGGTGGAGTGGGTACACGCTGGGACAAGAAAGTGTTATATATGATGGAACAACAACGAAGAGACCCTACCATGGCTGATCTCATGTCATTTTTAGATGTAGAGGTAAAATTACAGCTCCTAAAGCAGTCCAGAGAGAAGACACTGGAAAATAAGGTAAGTGAGAAACCCGTTTCTAGGAGAAAGGTAATACCAGTATGTTATGCAGACGACGGCGAAAGCCAGGCTTCTCAAGAGGAAGACAGCGGGAAAGACACTGAAAGATCTTACTATGACAACAAAGCGACTAAGGACGTAAGTAAATTCAAGTCTCGAACCAATTACAGGAGAGAACAGGTAAGAAAAACTCCTCCTACGTCTCCTAAGAGAATTCATGTAAGAAAGCCCGAGGAAAGAACGAGTGTGCACAATGTTACCCAAAGTAAGGTAAGTAACATCAAACCAAAATGTGTGCTGTGTGACGGGCCCCACCGTTTAAATGCGTGCGATGAATTCCTGAGGAAATCACTAAAGGACAGACGTGAGGTCATGTGGGATAAGCGGTTGTGTTATAATTGCCTCAGACGAGGACACCAACGGCGAACCTGTTATTCCGACGCAAGGTGTGCAAAGTGCGGCGTAAAACATCATATCTTGTTGCACACTGAATTCGATCGAAACAGCCCGAGTCAGGTAAGTGAGTCCGAACTACATGTCCAATTCAGTGATGTGAACGACACTGACCAAAGTTCTGAGATGGAAGGATTCTATACGGACGAATTCTCCGACGAAAACGAATCCTGTTACCTGATAAATACTGCAGTGTATCGAGCACTTACGTATGAAAAGGACACCGACAGTGAGCTCCCCCTAACTACTTCTGACCGACAACCATCTTGGAAAGCACCAACTTCCAATGTAGGAATCCGAGAATTTCCTGTAGTACAGTTGAGGGTCCACGGACCTAAAAGGAGTTATATAGTGAATGCCCTCCATGACTCCGGTAGCACAGGAACATTTATCGACAAAGAACTAGCCGAAGACATCTTTGCTGGACAACCCAAGTTCCGAACTAAGTTAAACATGTCAGGAATTATGCAGGTTTGGAAATCTACAGTAATAACGGATTATTATGTAGGTGCGTTGTCCACCCCCCAGGATGAACTAGGAGAACACAGCATAAGGTCAGTAAAAATGGTGGCGATAAAGAACTTCGCTACCAGCCAAGTAGAACCGTATAACTGGGATGAGGACGATTCCACCCAGCAGCTTAATATACCTAGATTCAACACAGATTACCCTGGAGTGCAAATACTCATCGGTCAAAATGCGCATGAGGCGCTGGAGACATTGGAGAAACGGCCTGCTCAACCGCAACCACTACAAGCCTATGCGGGAAGAACTAGAGTGGGTTGGTACTTTACTGGCCCTTCCCGTAGAACTCTCATGGAAAGATTACCAAAAGATCAGGTATATCAAGTAAGTGAATGGGAAGCGGAGAGCAGTGAGGTAGACGACCCAACTGAGAGAACACCATACTCCTCAGATAATGATGATATTAACTCCAATGTAGATCAATGGAGACATTGCCCCGAGACGATTAATCTAGCCGACATCGCCTCCAGAGGAGCAACTTCTCAAGAACTGACAGATACTCCAGACTGGTTAGGTGGACCCGACTTCCTAAGTAAAGAAGATGAATGGTCTCCCCATCTTACCACGGCTGAGATTAGACAAGCCAAGGGAGCGGAGAAAGTCAAACCTAAAACCCGGACGAGTAAATCAAGGTTATTTAAACCCGTGATAGATCTGTCTGTATTACACATTGCCAGGGAAGACGCTGTGGATCTAAACTCCCCCACCGCGAACCGATCTGTTGTGGAGATCAGAGAGAGAGACTGGAGATCTGGAACACCAGACGTCTCGCCGGGACTCTCACCTCTCCTGCCGGGAGCGATGGACCACTATAGATCCTGGAATCGGCTTTGTAAGGCCGTCGTGTATTTGAAGCGATGTTTCTATCGTCACTATTCCAGGACGAAGAGGAAACCTGGAATTGTCTTCGAGACACAGCAGCTCAATCGCCCAGTTGGTCGTTTATGTTTACTGGAACGAGACCGAGAACTGTCCGGAAACTATGGAAGGCAAGATACTCTTCCCACGACCACCTCCCTAATCCAACAAACATCTAGGGACTCCCCAGCTTAGTAGCGTATGGAGTGGGTGTGTGACCATATTATTTTATATTCTTATTATTTTATATTTATGTATGTATTATTATGTAATTTTATTATAATCGTTTTCTTTAATTTTATTTAGTAGGATGTTATTTTAGCGATTATTTAGTAGATTAGTGCAATATATTAGTGTTTATTACTTAATTACTTATATATTATATATTTAGTGCGACGGCGAGAAATAATTCTTTTTCTCCTTCCTTACTGTCCGTATTACATTACAAATACGTAACTACAGTAAGATGAAATGTCCGTACTTATTAAAGTACAATAAAGCTCCTACTATATTCAAGTATTATTGGTAAGTAGAGTATTAGGAATGCAAAATTCAGATCCTCGTGTCTCGGCTAAACCAAGCTCTGGGTAGACCTTGGAAACGACTTGCCTCTTCTCACTGACATTGCTTCGTGCGATATTGCTCTCATACCGTATATTAAATAATACATATAGTAGCGTGATGTCTCTTTAACAGTAGCGTATAACGCAAAATAAATCTGTTAAACCCTTTGACCATCTGCAATTCTAGTCGATTAAGATATCGCGGCACCCACCGATATACTTGAAAGACAAAATTCTAGAATCAGTGGTTAACGTCCCCAGACAAGTTCTGGAATAAACTGGTGCCCATCCTAAATGTTAATTATTAATATTTATAAAATCTGTCAAATTTCAGATCCTTTAAAATTCTAGTCGATTAAGATATCGTAGCACTTACCGATATTCTTAAAAAGACCAATTTCCTAGAATCAAGGATCCTAGTCCCCAGACATGTTCTGGAATAAAATTGTGTCTATTTAATATTAAATAATAAAATTTACGGGAATAAATTTAAATTCATGTTTTAATGAATTTGATAAATTGTTATTTTTATACAATTTATAACATTCCCAAAATTCCATTAATTAATAGATCATGGGAGCGGAGATTCACCCTATTAAGTGTATTAGTGTGCGAGAATCTCCAATATATAGTCAATAGCTGATAAAATTCATAAAATCATGTATAAAGAGGAATATTGACAATTAAAAAATTACTATTAAATAGCGAGTCGCAATTGTGAAAGTAGCCCTAACTCTCCAGTAAGAACCTGAAGTAAATCTAAAATTTTCATTACTACATGTATGGAATGTTTTCCCAATCAATTATACATACATGTTTATGACTGACGGTATAATTCGTCGCTCGACGATAGATCATTTTTTGGTTAGCTTTAACATTATGAATGCGTGCGTAGAGGCAGATGTTATACATCATGGTGCTAATCTGTCATGTCATAGCCCAGTTTATTTTAAATTTCATGTTGATGATTTAAATTTAAATGCGGTACCGGATGTTACGCCACTGAAATGCTGTTATGATAAGGCGAGTCCGGATCAGAAGCTTAATTTCCAGAGTGAGTTATCTGATCGCCTTAGCAATATTGAGTTAGATTCACAGTGCTTAAATTGTAATAATATATTATGCTCCGTGCCGGAACATCGCCTTTTCATTGAAAAATATACATTAACAATTTTAGAGGCTATTAACGATGCTGCACAAAGTTTACCGCACACAGGTGGCGGGAGTAGTTCCTCTTCGAAACGTTCTCCACCAGTTCCTGGATGGAACGAACAGGTTAAACAATTCAGGATAGACGCGATGTTCTGGCACGATGTTTGGAAAGCTGCTGGTAGTCCCACCGGCAGTAGTAGTTATCTTTTTCACATGCGACGTACGAGCCGCGCACAGTATCAGTACGCAGTTCGTAGGCTTAAAAGGTCACAGGACTCGATTAAGCGGGATAAACTGTTACACGCTTGTTTGAGTGGTAATATTAATATTTTTAATGAAATTAAACAATTTAGAGGTAACCAGCGTTTCCAATCAAATTCTATTAATGGTGTAACTAATCCTACTGAAATTTCAAATATTTTTGCAAATATTTATTCGACTTTATATAATCAACATTATATTGTGGATATTTCTATTGGTGATATCGAAAATAAATTACTAGACACATTGCGCAATCTGAATGATAATAATGATTTTAGCACTAATTATAGCAACTGTGCAGGTTTACGTGAAATGTTATCACCTCGTATTTTACACGAAGCCTTGTTAAGATTAAAAAATAACAAGTCCGATGTGAGTTACAGTTTTGATTCAGGCGCTTTAATTCACGGTGGTATTTTACTTGAGCAACATTTGTCAACTTTATTTAATGCTTTTCTATCACACGGTATTGTTTCTAAATGTCTACTGTACATTTCCTTTATTCCGATTGTAAAAAGTAAATTGGGTGACCTATCGGCAGACAGTAATTATAGAGCGATAGCTATATCGTCGCTAATCTTAAAGGTGTTTGAATGGGTAATGATAATTAGTGAAGGTGATAAGTTGAAGTTTGATGATTTACAATTCGGTTTTCGTACTAATTCTAGTACGGTCATGTGCACATGGTCTGCGTCTGAAGTAATTAATTATTATCTGAAGCACTCAACTCCTGTTTATGGCTGCCTTTTAGATTTTACTAAAGCTTTTGACCTTATCGAATGGCCTAAACTATTTCTAGAATTACTGAAAAAAGGTTTTTCTGTTCTCTATTTAAGGTGTCTTATTTTTATTTACCGTAATCAGTTATGTGCAGTGAAATGGTTAGGGTGTCTCTCATCACAATTTTTGATTTCAAACGGCGTCCGACAAGGGTCTGTTTGCTCGCCAATACTCTTCTGTATTGTTTTGAATATACTTATTAAATCCTTACGTAATTGTAAAGTAGGATGTTATATTGGTAGCCAGTATTTTGGGGTTCTAGCCTACGCTGATGATGTGCTTTTGCTTTGCCCTTCTGTGATAGGTTTACAATATATGATAGACATTTGTAAAAAATTTTGTAGTGCATTTAATTTACGTCTGAGTACCAATGCTGATGTAGCTAAATGTAAGTGCAAATGCATCCCTTTTGGTTTTTCATGGAATCCCCCACAGCGGAAACTTTTTATTAATAATATTTTGCTGCCTTGGGTAAAAGATGCAATTCATCTAGGAATTACTCTAGATTTCAAGTGCACTCTAAATGTCGATATTCTACGTAAAAGAGGTCAGTTTGTTGGAAAGCTGAATAATATCAGACAAGAATTCGGTTTTGCACATCCAAGTAATGTTACGAAATTACAGAAATTATATGCTATGTCGTTCTACGGTAGCTGTACTTGGAACCTTTGGTCAGACGAATGTCGTCGAATTTTAACTAGTTGGAATACGAATGTACGAATTTTATGTCGCCTTCCTTTTAACGCGCACAGATTTATTGTTCAGGATGTTGTGGGTTTTTTGCACCCTTGGGTGATACTCTGTAAAAATTTTGTATCTTTTTGTAACTCAATTTGTAAATCAGATAGGCTTTGCGTCAGATTTCTTGCGAATTTATTTACTACTGATTGTCGAAGTATTAGCGGTAATAATCTTAGATGTATTGCGAATGATTGTAGGGTAGTAGATATTAAGGAATTGACACCATCTGTAGTAGTGAATAAATTAAAGTATGTTCATACACCTGCAGGAGAAAATTGGAAAATTGAAACCTGCAGGGATTTAATAGATTCGTTAGTTGGATATTCGGAAATACCTGGTTTTTCAAGTTCGGAAATTAAGGATTTATTAGACTTTATTTCTTCGTCGTAGTTGATTTCTCGTCTGTGTATGCATTATGTGTATCTATGTACGTACCACTGTATTAATTTGTGCTAAAGTGTACCATATAATTGTAACTATGTGTACGAATAAAAGAAATAATAATAAGCCTTTGGGACGGACGGTGGAGTGACTCGCGCTGGTTGTTGTGGTCGTTGTGCAGCTACGACGTTGGCGATAGGCACATCGGCGAAAGTACACCAGCGCTGAGGATCTTGCGCTGTCCGGGGGCCGAGAGGGGTAGGCAGCGACGCTCGCTAGCCTAAATATAAACTCATTATAATATTGATAAACTCATTTAGCAGCTATGACTCAGTTGATAGAAGATGATCTTGGTATCAGGGAGAAATATACTCTACCGTTGCAAGCGTTTGTTGACAGCTTGATACGCAGCGACGCTAGTCCAACTACTACGGAGGACGATGGTCGTTATATCGAACCGCCGATGTCCCAGGAGCAACTTACGCGTGAATTGGACTATCGAAAATTCACCGCTCGCTATACGCATCGTAATGGTACGTATATGGACTTCTTAACTACCGGCCATCCTATCGATTTACACGATACGGACGATGTAGACACCGAAAGGGAAATGGTTTTATTTAAATATCCTACCCAGCGGAGGCGGAACGATAAACCGAGAATGGAACACGAGAATTCTATTCGAAACAGACTCGAAAGAGAAGACGTTGAAGAGCCGGATAAACGCAGCGACTTCAACGATTATCTGGAATTCCTGAGAGAAACATATCTCAATATTGCCAGTCAACAAAATCTAGAAACTCGATATCCTCAAGATATACATCATGATCCTATGATAGAACTCAAACGACTCTATTTCACTATGATGTATCTTACCGCCGATCGACCGCTACCTGTCATCCCAGACAGCTTCGAACAGATGGAGGAGGAATATTGTAAAACCGAATAAATATCACCCGCGTTTCCCCTACAAGACGTGCGTCTTTGGTATTATTGCGATGAATGCCCAAGACCCAACCAACAAACGAAAGACACATCCGTAGAGACGTTGCTTTAAACACGGTTACTCGCTATATTTACGGGAGTTTCGAGCGAAACTTGTTCGATGTATCACCTACGCTCGCTCGATTCAAACGATCCTTAAATAAACCTATGATCAGAGTTCCGGAATACTCGGTCAGACCTCCTCATTCCCTAGTTAGACCTCAGACTCTTGATCCTAATAGTATCACGGATCCTCCCGAACTGTACTCACTGTTCAAAGATCTAGTGTTACCCGAACAGTTAGTCGGTGGCACTCCGGTTGTGGGCTCCCTAAATATTCACCCATCTTACTTAGTCGGATTGGGACGCGGACAGCTAATATTGCCATTCAACCGTATCATCGTTCCTGTTTAACCCGATACAACCTGTCACCGAAGCGGAGGAAAGAGTTGTACGAAACGCGTTGGACACTATTCGTCAAAAGATCGGAAAATGAACCTACAATTGTTTAGAGAAACGTAAATTGCAGCAGCAAGTCCAAGCGGTAAACGAATTAATTTTATCTCAGTTCAATCAGGAAATTCAGAATCTCTAAGAAGATATCGAACTTGGACGACCCTATTCTCTGCAAGAGTTTTGGACGAACGCATCCAACGATAAGCGGAGGAAAATCAGCTCGAGGAGAAGCATATCGAAATGGACGAGACATCGACCGTAACCCTAAACCTTCTGATGCAATTGTATTGCACCCTTCACCCAGGAGTTACAGCCCTCCTAGTAAAGTGGCTCGCCCCAAAGAGAAAAGGACTCTTGCTAGCCTCAAAAAACTGCGTAAACGCCGTCCGCGCAAGAAAGACTAGCTGTTTAGAGTATTTTTATATTTTAGAAACTGTGATTTTTTATATTTTATAGAATTAAATCCCATTTTCTGGGAGCGGTGTAAAAGCTTTTGCGGGATATAACTGGCCCTTTTCTCCGCAATGTACTGTGTAAAGTGTTTTTAGAGGACATAACTAGCGATTTATCCGCTGTGTCTGCATGTGTGCTTTAGCGGACATAAAAAGCCAGTTTTCCCACAATGCGCTCAAATACTCTAAACTACCTAACTCAAATGACGCAATCTACCAACCGATTTGCTGTACGCCTATAGGCTCTTTGTTCTGTTCGATCAACCAATCAGAACAATGATCCACCAATCAGAGCGATTTCGCCTTGTGTTGAATATGGGCTGCAAAAACCCGAATAGTTCGGCATTTAGACATTCGTGGAACCTACAGAATCTGGAACTCGGCCAATGAGAGCTGTTTCTCTTTGTGTTGAAAGATACCTACAACAGCCCAGAGGGATCAGTTGTGTTGGTTTTCCAGAGCCTAGAAGACCGGCTTTGGAATCTCTGTGTTTTCAGGCTTTAGCCCTACATTAGTAGGCTTAATTATAGAACGTATATCTGTTATCTTAACTTATCATACCAATTCATAACCATTCATACCTTAACATTTGTACTGCTATTTACTGTCGGTTATTCATTATATCGGTTGATGGAATATTATTATATTTGGAATACCGATAAATAATTACAAAACCCTCAATCTTCTTGATATACTGAAGGTAAGAGAGACCGGTTACATACGTATAACGATTGCGACTTACATTAAAGTGGTTTTGAAGTGAATCTAATGCTATTTCATAGGCACTATATGTATTGGTTGTTGTTCTCTTTATATGTGACTAAAATTAGTGAAGGTCGGCAGATCGGTGTGCAGCATTGTGCAGTATTGTGTATGATTGTGACTGATAACAAAGCATCTCCTAAAGAATGCGCTTTATACGTGAATCAATAGCCATCCCGTTGTGTCTAGTTTAAGTCATAACTCTGTTTACATATTTAGAGCGCCACTTCCTAAAGGAACTACAAATGACAAATGACAAATAATAATATTTGTCAGAGATTATATATATTACGATCAGTCGAATAATGCAGTAGGCCTACATCGCAATAAGATTAAGCTTCCGAATCCAGTCTCCCGGGTATATCCAACGGGTGAATGGTCGCGCATAGACTGGCTTCGGCTAATGTAGTGTATCAAATACTTGTCATAGGCTAAAGACGATTTATTATCTAGAAGACATCCAAATTTGGCAGGTTAAACTGCTAAAGGTCTAAAAGCGCGAACAATAATAGTAATTAATAATAATAATAATTGTTAATTATTTATCGTCTTTAGTTTATGTTATGTAAACCCCCAATGTGGGGCGAGCCACTATTGGGTAACTTACCTCGTAGGTAATTCTTTGTCGTCTTTAGTTGGATATGTTTTGGCAGACGGGTACGAAAAGTTTCGGTAGCCATGACGAGGTCTTTCCTCGTTTGTTACCTTGGTGACGATAGGACGTGTGTGTTTGAGTTTTCCCTCAAGATTTGAGACAGCGCAATTGCTGTCGTGTTTAACAGCTGAAATGTAAAGAGAAATCTTTTATAGGATTTGATATTAGGTTTTCGATATTTATAGTAACACTGTTTAGTTTGGCCTTATATAGCAAAAATATTGGAACTTTTTCTCTAGTATGCCAATACAAAATTTGGTTGAAAATGGTTAAAATCATCAAAAGTTATTTACGAATGAATTTTTCATTACGGACATACAGACAGACAGACAGACGAACTTGACATTTTTGCCTATTTACTAATTATAATTGTGCGCTAAGGCTCGTCTTTACTGCGTGGCTCGCCTCACATCTGGTGATTAAGAACATTCGATTATGTCATAATCATGCGACTAGTTCTAGGTCATGCAACGTATGTGAAGTTCATGCGACTAGGTAAAGATCATGCGACTGGTAAAGATTAGGCGACAAGGTCTAGATCGGGACTATGCCTATGTTAAGATCACACATCTATGTCAAGATCAAGCAATTAGTTGAAGATCATGCGACTAGGTCAAGATCATGTAATAATGGTCACAAAGATTGCTACATACATTGATTGGTACATTCTTGTTAGATGCAACATGCACTGATTAATCAAGATAAATCCTACCGTATAAGGCACGTCGTCTCCTTGCAGACTCAACCCGTCTGGCGGCAGACCTCATTGTGTCTCGGGCATAACGGTACCTGAGTTGTGACGGACTACTATAGGTGGGCTGAACTATCACGCCATCTCGCGTCTCTCTCCAGAATTGCTCGCAGTCCCAATGGCACGGTGTCTGAATTTCTCTGTCTATTCTACGCACATCCTTCTGGTTGGATTTTTGTAGATTTTTAATTTCATGAGAAGGGTTTAACTCAGTAGTTCTGGCAATATAATCTCTTTCAGATTCCGAATCAGAACTATTTGTAAACAATAAGTTATCTAATTTATTATCCTTACCATTGCCTGTTGGGTGTTTAACTAAGTCTCTGTGGGGTTCAATAAATGGTTCCGCCAGCGGTTCTCTGCGACGTACGGGTGCCGGAAATGGTTCCGCCTTTACTGGTCTGCTAATCCTATGGCGATGTGGCGCCCTCCTATGTGGTTTCTCTATATTGTGCATCACTTGGTTCCTGTGTCGCCCGTTAGGGGGCGCCGTTTGTTGATCCTCTTCTGAAGAAGAATCACTCTCCTGGGCCCATTGCCAGCCCTCCTGTTCCCATGGGAACGGTATGTGCGTTGCCTCCAACTGGCGTCTGTATTTATTGTAATCTATTTTTTCATGGAAATGAACCGCGTAACTTCCCCACTGAGGGTTCCGATATTTCTTTCTATATTCGCTGCGTTTGTTAACCATTTTACAAAGTATAAATTGAGAAAATTTACGATAAGCTAAAAATATTTCCAAAATGTGTTGTTCCAACTTGACAAATTTTACGACTACACAATAGGCATAGTAATAATGTTTATGTATATTCAATAATATATTGCAATAATATATTCTGCAAAGAACTAACAGGTAGAACCCTATGGAATATTAATTACGACTGAACTGTTGACATTATTCCAAAATCATCAACCCATCTCAATCAGATAATAATTAATAATAATGCTGTGAATAATTTAGGTTGGGTTTAATTGGAATTCCTTTTACAGCCTTATGGATAGATGTTCAAACAATTGTACACAAACTTATTATTTAATCACTGCCAGTATTAAATATGTGGATAAACGTAATAAATATGACTGATTTTCCGTGTAGCCAATAACTCCATGTATCTATCTATTTATCTATCACATTTCACACAGTTTCAACTGGTTGAACTACCCAAACCGCCTGCTGCTGTTTAAAGTATTATTTATCAGGGAAGCACATTGGTTGCCCATGGCTACCACCGTAATCAAACATATTGTGGGGGTGTGGTGCGAGCCACGTAGTAGAGTAAGCCGTAGTGGACTGGGAGTGAGTGGGTTGGGTAAATAATTTAAAATAGTTTTTGTTTTCGTCGTTGTGGTTTTGTCGTCGTTACGTTTATGTCATGCCATTAACTTCGCCAGATTTTAAGGTGTCGAGTTGAAAATTTACATTAACCAATAGGAAGAGCTGGAAAGATTTTTTTAATTGAAACTTGCAGATATTTGCTACTGTAGGCCTAGAACATAAATATGGATATCTGTACATGAACGATCGCTTATATATTGCGTGGTGTTAATAGACACAAAAATAGATCGACAAATATTATTTGTTATATTATAAAATAAGCAAGGCGTTCGAAATATTATGAATAATATTACAATAAATCTATAAATTGTAAATTGAATTACCTTTAAAGTAACTAAGGCCAACGATGAGTTTGTAAAATTGAATATAACAATATGTCTATAATATATATATTACAGACATACTGTAATATTATATATCTCAAGACTTTTGGCAAATCAAAAATAATATAGTCCTATTTTAGAAAGTAATTTACAGTTAGACTACCGGTATATGTATCGGTTGTTCTACGATATTCCCCCCCCCCCCCCCCCCCCCCCCCCCCACCCCCATCAAGCTAAACTCCATTGGACATGTTATTTAATAGAATAAGATAATATTAATATAAAAAACATTGAACCAACCTGGAACGAATCCACAATATTGTTTACATTAATTTAGAATTAGTGGCTATTTAAACTAGGATCAATTTACCAATAATCCAAATCTGTGGGAATCATTCCGCAAGAGAAAAACTGCGTCTTGGATGATGAGAGGATGTTTTGGTTGATGCTGGTAAATTTGAATAGTGGCGGAGCCATTACAGATTTAAAACTTTTTGA
>JAUCBJ010003145.1:0-20113 GCA_032718475.1 Nemertoderma westbladi
CTACAAGAAAGGAAATCGATCTCAAAAGATTGGATGAAAGGATTGAACAGACAGCAGCTCAGAGGGAGATCGAAACAGACCAGGTGGGAGTTTCTGATTGGTTGATTTAATTGATAAGCTAAATCGTTATAAATAAATTGGATAGAATGTGAACTGCAGTTTAAACACGATTTTTAATTCCTCCATTTCTGCACGGCTCGTATTTTGATTACATCACACTTGAATGCCGACATGTCGGTGGGTAACATTTTTATATCAGAAATAGCTACTTTTCTGTAGGTGCCATAAGTATTACCTTAAAGGTGACATTTAGTCTTCTATAATTTTATATACCTAACTGCTGTTTACTAAAACTGTGTGCATAGAAATACAAGAATTTCTGAGGAACATAAAAAGGCTGCTAATCACAGAAAAGACATCATAATGATGTTATTGAATATGATCCCTTTATCGAGTGGCTATCATTGTTCAGTGTAATTGGAAGTTATTAACTCTATTTATACAACTATGTTTATATTATATTATGTTTGTATTGACTATTACCTGTCATTTAATCGTGTACAATTATTTTAAAATTGTTAATATGTCGTGAGAGTCTTTGTTTTGATAATTTATTTTGATGGCTTAATTATTTGCGGATCCTGTTGTGTTTTATTTAGGCAATTGGCGATCTTGAGATCCAACAGTTGGCTCTGGAGAGCCAGAAACTCTGGCTGCATCAGGAGTTGGAGAAATACGCAGTGGATTTGTCTCGCGGAGACAACCCTAATCAAGGACTCCATCGTGGACCCGATGACGTGCCAATAAAACCGGCCGAGACCGAGGTCAAACAGCTGTTGTTGCCAACACAACCGGCCCAGACAGAGGTCAAACAGCTGCTGGTGCAGGAGCGACTCGGTAGAGCCGAGATGCAGCAGTTAGAAACGGAATTCTCTAAGGAGAAAGAAGCGCGGGAACATCTGTTACGGATGGAATCGGGAATACGGGAGGTTCGGTTGGACAGTCGGAAATCCAAAGTGGAGAAAACTCGGGGAGAAGTCGGGAATTTAATGGGGGAGATCCAGTCCCGGTTAAACCCAACCGGTGGTGATGATAACAACCCGGTATCAACCAAAAGGAAGGGAGAAAACAACGACACTGTTATTAATGGTTCCCATAGCGATGTGTCGTGCAGAACTTTCGAGGAAAAACAGCTGACAATGTTAGCCGAAGTTAGACAACTAAGGCGGCGATTAGCTAATAAAACGAATTCTAATTAATTAGTATACCTGCAGTGGACTCCTTTCTTTATTAATTTCCGCGTATCAAATTGGAATTTTGATAACTGTTAACTTAACTAATAATATTTGAACCGCGATTTTACTAATCTCAATCATGGCAACAAATTATTAATTCCAAAATACAGATTCTCCAGTTCATTTACAACCATTCAAGTGTTGCTACTTACTGGATGGTGAATAAACACTGCCTTTTTGCTGTGTAATAAAGTAAACGTTATGGATTTTATTGAAGTTGTGGTCATAGAGCTTCCATAATTTAAATATACACATATAGAGTTATAACTTTTTTTAATTAACACTCAGGAACTATAATAATCATTTTTAGTTTGTAATGAAATAGTTTGTTTTGGGAAGGTTTTAATGAATTTTTTGTGAATTTTTTGTGAATTTTTATTTTTACAGTACATCAGCTCGCATATTTCTATGAGAAAATGTTTCGTACAGCAAGCTGTAAAATAGGTTTAAGTTTTCTACTCTACTTTGACAACTTTTCAACCGCCAGTTGAATTATTATAAACTCAATAATTCTACATACTAGATATTGGTAGGTGTGAATATTACAATACTGTAATCTATTTTGTGGCATAACTACCGGTACTTTACAGAAATTGTTGAATCTGTAATATTTACGTATAATAATTTATGTAGGGTAAATTGTAAATTGTCATATTTTGGTTTGTTTTTTCCATATCTTCTCCAATTTTTAATAAAGTTTCCACGAGATAAAAATGTCAAAATTAAAGAAACACACGCATTGTACAATTTTCGCTATAGAATTTTCCTGTTTAGTGATTTCATTTCTAATGCCAAATTTAATGTTTCATGTATTCTAGATTGTCTGTCTTTCTGTCAGCCTGCATGTCTATCTGTCTGTCTTTTGGCCTGTCTGTCTGTCAGTCAAAAATCATGAATGAAATACACAACTGAAAATGTTGTTATAATGTAGGGGTTTCCCTGGTCTATGATTCCATTTCATGTCTGTTTTAAAGTTTAAAGGATTCCTATATGGTCTTTCCGGCTGTCTGTCTGTGTGTTATATTTTGACAGACAGACCGACAGGTATACAGACCAACAGCAAGCCTTTATATTTGAATACTGACACCAGAAATGGATTCACCGACCAGGAAAACCTCTTTAAAGTTGTTCTCAGAGAGAAAGTGTTAAATTCCTTTGCTCTACTTCTAATGGAGGATTTATTACATCTGGGACTTTGTAGGGGACCCAAATCGGTGTTTCCATCTAAGAGAATGTACGGGATACACATATCATTGGCTAATAATAACTGTTCCAAAATCTCGGCCATATAAACTCCCCATTCCACAATCTCTACCATATAAACTCCCCATTCCACAATCTCTGTAATATAAACTCCCCATTCTACAATCTATGCCATATAAACTCCCCATTCCACAATCTCTGCCATATAAACTCCCCATTCCACACACACACACACACACACACATACACACACACACACACACACACACGCACACACACACACACACAATATCTGCCATATAAACTCCCCACTCCGCAATCTCTGCCATATAAACTCCCCATTCCACAATCTCTGCCATATAAACTCCCCATTCCACAATCTCTGCCATATAAACTCCCCACTGCGCAATCTCGGCCATATAAACTCCCATTCCACAATCTCTGCCATATAAACGCCCCATTCCTCAATCTCGGCCATATAAACGCCCCATTCCTCAATCTCGGCCATATAAACTCCCATTCCACAATCTCTGCCATATAAACGCCCCATTCCTCAATCTCGGCCATATAAACTCCCATTCCACAATCTCTGCCATATAAACGCCCCATTCCTCAATCTCGGCCATATAAACGCCCCATTCCTCAATCTCGGCCATATAAACTCCCATTCCACAATCTCTGCCATATAAACGCCCCATTCCTCAATCTCGGCCATATAAACTCCCATTCCACAATCTCTGCCATATAAACTCCCCATTCCACAATCTCTGCCATATAAACGCCCCATTCCTCAATCTCGGCCATATAAACTCCCATTCCACAATCTCTGCCATATAAACGCCCCATTCCTCAATCTCGGCCATATAAACTCCCATTCCACAATCTCTGCCATATAAACGCCCCATTCCTCAATCTCGGCCATATAAACTCCCCATTCCACAATCTCTGCCATATAAACTCCCCATTCCACAATAACTGCCAAATAAACTCCCCATTCCACAATCTCTGCCATATAAACTCCCCATTCCACAATCTCTGCCATTTAAACTCCCCATTCCACAATTTCTGCCATATAAACTCCCCATTCCACAATCTCTGCCATATAAACTCCCCATTCCAGAATCTCTGCCATATAAAATCCCCATTCCACAATCTCTGCCATATAAACTCCCCATTAAACAATCTCTGCCATATAAACTCCCCATTTCACAATCTCTGTCATATAAACTCCTCATTCCACAATCTCTGCCATATAAACTCCCCATTCCACAATCTCTGCCATATAAACTCCCCATTCCACAATCTCTGCCATATAAACTCCCCATTCCACAATCTCTGCCATATAAACTCCCCATTCCACAATCTCTGCCATATAAACTCCCCACTCCGCAATCTCTGCCATATAAACTCCTCATTCCACAATCTCTGCCATATAAACTCCCCATTCCACAATCTCTGCCATATAAACTCCCCATTCCACAATCTCTGCCATATAAACTCCCCACTCCGAAATCTCTGCCATATAAACTCCCCATTCCACAATCTCTGCCATATAAACTCCCCATTCCACAATCTCTGCCATATAAACTCCCCACTCCGCAATCTCAGCTATATAAATTCCCCATCCTACAATCTCTGCCATATAAACTCCCCATTCCACAATCTCTGCCATATAAACGCCCCATTCCTCAATCTCGGCCATATAAACTCCCATTCCACAATCTCTGCCATATAAACGCCCCATTCCTCAATCTCGTCCATATAAACTCCCCATTCCACAATCTCTGCCATATAAACTCCCCATTCCACAATATCTGCCAAATAAACTCCCCATTCCACAATCTCTGCCATGTAAACTCCCCATTCCACAATCTCTGCCATTTAAACTCCCCATTCCACAATTTCTGCCATATAAACTCCCCATTCCACAATCTCTGCCATATAAACTCCCCATTCCACAATCTCTGCCATATAAAATCCCCATTCCACAATCTCTTCCATATAAACTCCCCATTAAACAATCTCTGCCATATAAACTCCCCATTCCACAATCTCTGCCATATAAACTCCTCATTCCACAATCTCTGCCATATAAACTCCCCATTCCACAATCTCTGCCATATAAACTCCTCATTCCTCAATCTCTGCCATATAAATTCCCCATCCTACAATCTCTGCCATATAAACTCCCCATTCCACAATCTCTGCCATATAAACGCCCCATTCCTCAATCTCGGCCATATAAACTCCCATTCCACAATCTCTGCCATATAAACGCCCCATTTCTCAATCTCGGCCACATAAACTCCCCATTCCACAATCTCTGCCATATAAACTCCCCATTCCACAATCTCTGCCAAATAAACTCCCCATTCCACAATCTCTGCCATATAAACTCCCCATTAAACAATCTCTGCCATATAAACTTCCCATTCCACAATCTCTGCCATATAAACTCCCCATTCCACAATCTCTGCCATATAAACTCCCATTCCACAATCTCTGCCATATAAACTCCCCATTCCACAATCTCTGCCATATAAACTCCCCATTCCACAATCTCTGCCATATAAACTCCCATTCCACAATCTCTGCCATATAAACTTCCCATTCCACAATCTCTGCCATATAAACTCCCCATTCCACAATATCTGCCATATAAACTCCCCATTCCACAATCTCTGCCATCTAAACACCCCATTCCACAATCTCTGCCATATAAACTCCCCATTCCACAATCTCTGTCATCTAAACACCCCATTCCACAATCTCTGCCATATAAACTCCCCATACCACACAATCTGCCATATAAACTCCCCATTCCACAATCTCTGCCATATAAACTCCCCAGTCCACAATCTCTGCCATATAAACTCCCCATTCCACAATCTCTGCCATCTAAACACCCCATTCCACAATCTCTGCCATATAAACTCCCCACTCCACAATCTCTGCCATATAATATCTCCCCATTCAACAATCTCTGTCATATAAACTCCCCATTCCACAATCTCTGCCATATAAACTCCCCATTCCACAATCTCTGTCATATAAACTCCCATTCCACAATATCTGCCATATAAACTCCCCATTCCACAATCTCTGCCATCTAAACACCCCATTCCACAATCTCTGCCATATAAACTCCCCATTCCACAATCTCTGTCATCTAAACACCCCATTCCACAATCTCTGCCATATAAACTCCCCATTCAACAATCTCTGTCATATAAACTCCCCATTCCACAATTTCTGCCATATAAACTCCCCAGTCCACAATCTCTGCCATATAAACTCCCCATTCCACAATCTCTGCCATCTAAACACCCCATTCCACAATCTCTGCCATATAAACTCCCCACTCCACAATCTCTGCCATATAATATCTCCCCATTCAACAATCTCTGTCATATAAACTCCCCATTCCACAATCTCTGCCATATAAACTCCCCATTCCACAATCTCTGTCATATAAACTCCCCATTCCAAAATATATGCCATATAAACTCCCCATTCAACAATCTCTGTCATATAAACTCCCCATTCCACAATCTCTGCCATATAAACTCCCCAGTCCACAATCTCTGCCATATAAATTCCCCATTCCACAATCTCTGCCATCTAAACACCCCATTCCACAATCTCTGCCATATAAACTCCCCACTCCACAATATCTGCCATATAATATCTCCCCATTCAACAATCTCTGTCATATAAACTCCCCATTCCACAATCTCTGCCATATAAACTCCCCATTCCACAATCTCTGTCATATAAACTCCCCATTCCACAATATCTGCCATATAAACTCCCCATTCAACAATCTCTGTCATATAAACTCCCCATTCCACAATCTCTGCCATATAAACTCCCCAGTCCACAATCTCTGCCATATAAACTCCCCATTCCACAATCTCTGCCACCTAAACACCCCATTCCACAATCTCTGCCATATAAACTCCCCACTCCACAATCTCTGCCATATAATATCTCCCCATTCAACAATATCTGTCATATAAACTCCCCATTCCACAATCTCTGCCATATAAACTCCCCATTCAACAATCTCTGTCATATAAACTCCCCATTCCACAATATCTGCCATATAAACTCCCCAGTCCACAATCTCTGCCATATAAACTCCCCATTCCACAATCTCTGCCATCTAAACACCCCATTCCACAATCTCTGCCATAGAAACTCCCCACTCCACAATCTCTGCCATATAATATCTCCCCATTCAACAATCTCTGTCATATAAACTCCCCATTCCACAATCTCTGCCATATAAACTCCCCATTCCACAATCTGTGTCATATAAACTCCCCATTCCACAATATCTGCCAGATAAACTCCCCATTCAACAATATCTGCCATCTAAACACCCCATTCCACAATCTCTACCATATAAACTCCCCACTCCACAATCTCTGCCATATAATATCTCCCCATTCAACAATCTCTGTCATATAAACTCCCCATTCCACAATCTCTGCCATATAAACTCCCCATTCCACAATCTCTGTCATATAAACTCCCCATTCCACCATCTCTGTCATATAAACCAAGATCCAAGTCGAAATTGAATCGAAATTCAATTGAATTGAATAGAAATCGAAACGAAATTGAATCTGTATAGCGGTTACTGTCGCTCTCTAGATTGTTTTTAAAGCTTTTACAGTTTTAAAACTCTAAAAATTAAAAATAAGTTAAAATATTTTTTTATTTCTTTTTTTGAGTTTTAAAACTTTAAAAACTTCACTGCAAAATAAATAGTTTATTTTAAAATCAATATCAAAATTCTACACTTATCTTGTTGCATATCCCAAGACCAAGATTCCAAGATCACCGTTTCTTCATAGTCCGGAGATAAAACTGAGAACTTAGTACCGAGCTATGGTTATATCGGCCCCGGAAATTAATTATTTAGCACCAAATATTTTTCTGCAGCACCAATTGACATCCCCTAATCTAAATATCTCATCCCTAAAATCATTAAATTACTCATACTGGTACCCAAAACAATTATTTGTACCCCAATTTTAATTCGCTTTCAACCAAAAACGATACCAAATATGATGTTTCTTCGAATATTTTATGGAACTTTATTCATTAAATTTTATTAATTATTCATTAACCATAAAAAGGTTTATCTTTATATGTTTGTTCATTTGTATATTATAGTATCCGAACACTGTAACCTGCTCATTTTTCTATTTTTAATGCTATCGTTTATTGCTTTGTTTAGAAAACCCATTCTCTATAACCTGGCTATTTCGATATGTTTTTTTTTTAGAAAGTACAAACCTATATAAACTGCTTCTTTCCTTAAACCTCAATTATTTGTAATTTCATAATGATAAAATAAATCCCAACGGTAAATTTATGGTTTGAATTGAATTTATGGTTATGATTTAATATGAAGATATGTATTTATTTCTGGGAATATATATTTATTTTGTTGAAAATTTGTATTTATTTTTGGGAATATATATTTATTTTGGAGAAAATTTGAATTTATTTTTGTGTGTTTGACATTTATTTTGGTATGGATCATTCATTGGTTTTTGGGACCATTTTTCTTTGTTATTTGGTGTTGATATAATAATTGTTTTGGTGAAATTTTCATCAATTTTGCTGACTTTAATAGCCTAAAATAACCAACGTGCGATCAGAGTGTGGGCTATATTATATACATATCTCTAAATAAGTTTCCCAAAATAACGCCCATATCTCGAGATATCCGAATATTCATACAATCAATCAATATATCTATCTGTGATAAGATTACTATATGTGACAATAGTAATACCCAATTAAAACTTATATAACATTGGTAATTAATTAAAAATGGCCGCTTTCAGCCACAGAAGGGAACTTAGTGACTTTATCTCCGATCGATATTATCAGGGAAACAGGAGGTTTTAATTCGCCATCTTTTAGCGTTCCAACTAATTCCATCGAGGAAATAAAAGAACAGCTAGAATGTATTCCCGATGTGAATCTATCTGATCCAGCGATCGATCTGTTGGAGAATGTTGATGACGTCAGTTCCGGTAGACAGTCGGTTACTGTTGCTCCAGCTGTACTAAGTGCCGAGGTATCGGTTAACGATAAACTCGCTAACAGTTTGGGACGCGTTGGTTCCGAAACCGAATGGACTTCTAGTGGCGGATGTCCGACCGCAGCAACTGAGCAAGAAGAAATGGATACAGTGGTTTCGGGTTCTTCTACAGTTGAGTTGCATTTAAATATCATCGTAACTCCTAAATCGACGGCTCCTTTCAAACCCCGATGTGGTTTACGACCCAGAAAGGGGGTCCCCGATTACGCCAACCGCAACTGCCCGATTAAGGCCTTTAACCAGTTTATATTCTGCGACCTTTGCGGCGAGGAATATAATGAATTACAGTGTCCGGTACACGGGGAGTTTAACTTCATACCGAATACCGAAACCACTCTTGGTGGAAGGAACCGGGGCAGCAGATCACTTCCGCCGTGTTTGGAGATAAAGAAATATCTAATTCATAATAAAGGGGTGTTTACCAAGGTCGACTTGAATCCAGGAACATTATTTGGTCCTTATCATGGAGAGAGGAAACCAGGTAAACCTAAATCCGGTAAGTCTGATGGTTACAGCTGGTTGCTGTTGGATGATGAGGGTAGATACTTTACTATCAGCGGGAGACAGGAGTGCAAGTCGAATTGGATGCGGTACGTAAATTGCGCCAAATGGGAACAGGAACAAACCCTCTGTGGGTTCCAGTTGGGAGGGGATATATATTATCGGGTCTGTAAAGCAGTTGCTGCCGGTACGGAACTCCTTACTTGGTACGGAACGAGTTACGCGGAAGAAATGGGATTAATTAGTAAACAACCGAAGGATAAGAAATTGGGGATGAAAGTTATGGAAGACGGGATGATTCTGTGTACCGTGTGTGGAAGTTACCAGTCTGTTAATCAGGAGGCAATTATTAGACACCAAAGTAGTCTAGGTGGATGTGCTGAGAGAAAGAGATTGGATTTAGCTCACGATATGAGTTTGCATAAATTCCCGTGTGAACATTGCGACGTTGTCTACACCGTGGAATCTTTTCTCGTTTCCCATTTAAAACGGAAACACAATGAACCCGGTTCTACTCCAACAGGTTTGGGTTCCAACGTTCCCACTGGTACCAAGAAACGTTCCAGTTTAGATAAACCTGTTGATAGTTTGGGATGCAGTTCTTGCGGGAAGGTGTTCCGATTTAAATCCCAACTAATGGAGCACGAACGGGTTCACTCTGGTGAGAAGCCGTTCAGCTGCTCTACATGTAGTAAAGCTTTCAGCAAACAGTCCAGTCTAACAACCCACCAACGCACTCACTCTGGGGAGAAACCCTTCCAATGTATTATGTGCAGCAAAGCTTTCTCAGAGAGCGGCCATCTAATAAAACACAATCGTACCCACACAGGAGATAAACCCTACAGCTGCAACGTCTGTAGTAAATCATTCACCACAAGTTCCTATCTAACAACCCACCAACGCATCCACACAGGAGATAAACCCTACAGTTGCAACGTCTGTAGTAAATCATTCGCTAGGAGTTCCCATCTAACAGCCCACCAACGTATCCACACAGGAGATAAACCCTACAGTTGTAACGTCTGTAGTAAATCATTCACCCAGAGTTCCTATCTAACAACCCACCAACGTATCCACACAGGAGATAAACCCTACATCTGTGATACTTGCGGTAAAGCATTCTCCCAAACATCAAGTCTATCGACCCATAAACGTAACCAGCACAGCGTACCTCAAACTCCTTAAAGAATCCTTAAACTGTTGTGTATCGAGGGAAGGATCTTTAGTCGCTCGATCTGTGGAATTACTGAACTTAGTCTTCTCACAAGGAAGAATAGACTAAATAAATTATATTAGGATTCGTTTTTATAATAAATTACATTTTATTTTGTAATAGTTGTTACTATATAAAGTGTATAGTTTTACTACCGGTACTATAGGCCTCACTTATGCAACAATATTGTAGGAACAAACAAATTATACTGATAAAGGAAGGTCGACCTACCCAGTGGTCTTTTAGAATATTAATTTATACCTAATGTATACCTTATTTAATTTAGTATCAATTAATTAATAATAAAATATAATTTATTATAAATTGTATTTTTGAAGTTATAATAATGGGGTGGGGGGTTAGAACAGCATTTTGGTTAAAAAAAATCATTAAATTGGTTTTATGATAGCTATTATAATACACTATTCTACATCTACCCAAGGGAATGGTAGAGTGCTTACAACGCGGTGGATTTCGCCTAACCAAATTCACTAGTAACTCCCGTGAGTTCCTGGAATCGATCCCAGTAGAAGACCGAGGTGTTAAAGACCTTGACCTCATTAAGGACGATCTTCCAGAAACCAAGACTCTTGGATTGAAATGGGACACGGAGAGAGATATTTTATTCTTTCAATGGAAGCAACGAGATAATCCAGTTAGAACTAAACGGATTTGTCTGAGTATTCTGAGCACTTATTTCGATCCGTTGGGATTCATTAGCCCAGTCATACTAGTTGCCCGGAGCTTAGTACAACAAAATGTGGCTCGAAAACCACTCGTGGGATGATCCACTCAAGGGAGAACTGCTAAAGAAGTGGATGAAATGGGAAGATTCTTTACCATTTATCGAGAACTTTAAGATTTCCCACTCGTATTTCGGTCACGTTATTCCCACGTATTCCTATCAACTCAATGTTTCTGGAGACGCCAGCGATATTGGAATAGATATAGTAGCCTACCTGAGGGTTGAAACACCCGATGGAATTAAAGTTTCATTAGCCACCTCTAAGGCCCTAATAAACAACAAAGTGTTGTTAAGAAATCCACAGATGCGCTTAAGGGATCGTTTCTCTAGCACAATGATCGATGGGTTAATACGTGTTGGAGGGAGATTAACCAATGCTACATTGTCCTTTGACACTAAGTTTCCCATACTCATTATAAATCTTGAAGTACAAATCAAGATGATTGTAGATGTTCACAGTAAGCTTTACCACGCTGGTAGAGAACGAGTTCTTAGCGAAATTCGAACTCGCTATTATTTCCATAAGCCCCATAGAGCTCTAAACCAAGTTCTTAGGAACTGTATACCCTGTAGGAAAGCATTTAGTAGGCCTTTAACACAGCAAGAGGCAGAATTACCTAGGGAACGAGTAAGCTGTTATGAACCACCCTTTACTAATACTGGTGTGGATTTATTTGGCCCTATTGAAGTATATCATGCTAGGACTATAGTCAAGCGATGGTGCGTCATCTTTGTCTGTATGACTTGTAGAGCGATCCATCTAGATATGGTGAACGATCTATCTACCAACAGCTTCATACTGAGTTTACGCCGACAAATCGCTCATTTTGGGACTAGCAACACTATGAGATCTGACAAAGGAACTAATTTCATTGGCGCCAATAACGAGATTAAAGCTTACGTAAAGGATTGGAACCAAAGACAGGTGGACGATCAGCTAAGAGTAACAGCATCTAGCTGGACGACGCCGACGCCGCCGACGCCCCTTGGTGGGGAGGAAGTTGGGAGAGACTCATACGTACCGTAAAGACCGCATTTCACTTTATAGTGCCGTGCCGCGCCTATCTCACCAACGAACTTTTGCAGACGTTAATGGAAGAAATCGCCGCCTATCTCAACGAGAGACCGCTTATGCCAGTCTCATCTAGTCCCGCCTCCCTAGAAGTGCTAACACCTGTGCATTTCCTACTAAAGAAACCTGTAGCCATGCTCCCGCAATCGGAAATAACAGACGGAGATGAATACTGCTGACAAACTTGGCAACTTATGCAGTTATTATCCCGTCGTTTCACTGACCATTTCGAAAAACATTATTTTCCTACGCTATAACGCTGGTTTGCGCAGCAAGAAAACGTCAGCGCTGGAGACATGTTCCTTATCGTGGAATCAGATCTTCCCCGTAAGCGGTGGCAGACAGGTCGTATCATCAAGACTCATATATCCGATGATGGTTTAGTGCGATCGGTAGAACTCGTCGTCATGCGACGTAACTTTAAGAAACCTGGAATTGTGTTCGAAACGCAACAACTTAATCGCCCGGTTGGTCGTTTATGTTTACTGGAAAGAGACTGAGAATTGTCCGGTAACTATGGAAGGCAAGAGACTCTTCCCACGACCACCTCCCTAATCCAACAAACATCTAGGGACTCCCCAATGTAACAGCGTTTGGAGTGGGTGTGTGACTACATTATTTAATTTTTTTATATTTTTATATTTATATTTATGTATGCATTATTATGTAATTTCTATTATTATAATCGTTTTCTTTAATTTTATTTAGTAGAATAATATTTTAACGATTATTCAGTAGATTAGTGTAATATATTTTGTGTTTTATTACTTAATTACTTAGTATAATATATTTCGTTAACGGCGAGAAATAATTTCATTTTCTCTTTCCTTACTGTCCGTATCCTACTATAAATACGTGACTACAGTAAGATGAAATGTCAGTACTTATTAAAGTACAATAAAGCTCCTACTATACTTAAGTATTATTGGTAAGTAGAGTATTAGGAAAGCAAAGTTCAGATCCTCGTGTCTCGGTTAAACCAAGCTCTGGGTAGACCTTGGAAATGACTTGCCTCTTCTCACTGACATTGCTTGTTGCAATATTGCTCTCTTACCGTATCTTAAATAATACATATAGTAGAAAGATGTCCATTTTAACAGTAAGCGCGCAAAATAAATCTGTTAAACTTTTGACCATCTGAAATTCTAGTCGATTAAGATATTGCGGCACCAACCGATATACTTGAAAGACAAAGTTCTAGAATCAGTGGTTAACGTCCCCAGACATGTTCTGGAATAAATCGGTGCTCATCTTAAATATTAAATATTTAATAAATATTTGATAAATATTTACAACGTTTGTTATAACAAATGTTAAAATAGAGGAAATGCTAACAAATCTGTTAAACCTTTAGATCCTCTAAAATTCTAGTCGATTAAGATATCGCGGCACCCACCGATATACTTAAAAGACAAAATTCTGGAATTAAGGATCCTAGTCCCCAGACATGTTCTGGAATAAAACTGTGTCTATTTTAATATCAAATAATAAAATTCACGGGAATAAATTTTAAATTCATATCCTCTCATGAATTTAATAAATTGTCATTTTATACAATTTATAAACATTCCCAAAATTCCGTTAATTAATAGATCATGGGAGCGGAGATTCACCCTATTAAGTATATCAGTGTGAGAGAATCTCCAGTGTATAGTCAATAGCCGATAAAATTCATAAAATCATGTATAAAGGGAATATTGACAATTAAAGAGTCACTATTAAATAGCATCCCAGATCTGTATGCATGAGAAATACCCTAATTCTACCACTAGTTTGCATAATGTCACCATAGTAACAACCACGCTAGAATTAGAAGTGAGTTAAAAGAACAATAGAAAGCTTGCCCCATTGAATAGCATGTGGAATAAATAGCACCTTGCTAGTATCTAGGGATACATAATAATAACGTGGCGTTCTGGAAGGCATTTGACTAATGGACAAATGGCCCGAATGTGTACAATTTGTGACAGTTGTGTAGAATTTGTGCATTTATAGGTGAATGTTACTACTAAAGTGTGTTTACAGTAGCGAGTCGCAGTTGTGAAAGTTACCTTACCTCTGTAGCAAGAACCTGAAGTAATTCTAAGCCCTTGGGACGGACAGTGGAGTGACTCGCGCTGGTTATTGTTGTCGTTGTGTAGCTAATACATTGGCGAGAGGCACAGCGGCGACAGTACATCAGTGCTGAGGATCTTGTGCTGTCCGGGGGCATTGAGGGGGAGGCAGCGACGACCACTGGCCTAAATATCATTAATTATAATATTGATAAACTTATATAGCAGCTATGACTGAGTTGATAGAAGATGATCTTGGTATCAGGGAGCGATATACCCTACCACTGCAAGCGTTTGTTGATAGTTTGATAAGCGGCGACGCGAGTCAACACACGACTGAAGACGATGGCTGTTATATTGAACTGCCAATGTCAAAGGAACAGCTCAAGCGTGAATTGGACTATAGAAAATTCACCGCTCGCTATACGCATCGTAATGGCACGTATATGGACTTCTTAACTACTGGTCATCCTTTCGATTTTCACGATACGGACGATGTAGACACCGAAAGGGAAATGATTCTATTTAAATATCATGCCCAGCGGAGTTGGAATGATAAACTGAGAATTGAACATCAAAATTCTATTTGAAACCGACTCGAAAGAGAATTACTTTGGTATTACTGCGATGAATGCCCTAGACCCAATCAACAAACGGAATGACATAAACATCCGCGGAGACATTGCGCTAAAAACACAGTTTTACTCGCTATACTTACGGGAGTTTTGAGCGTAATTTGTTTGACATATCACCTATGCTCGCTCGACTCAAACGATCCTATGATCAGAGTTCCGGAATACTCGGTCAGACCTCCTCATTCCCGGGTGCGACCTCAGACTCTTGATCCTATTAGTATGACGGATCCTCCTGAGTTGTACTCATTGTTCAAAGATCTAGTGTTACCCAAACAATTAGTCGGTGGCACTCCGGTTGTGGGCTCTCTAGATATTTGCCCATCCTACCTAGCCGGATTGGGACGCGGACATCTAATATCTCCGTTCAACCCATATAATCGTCCCGGTTTAACTCCGACACAACCTGTCACCGAGGTGAAGGAAAGCGATGTACGAAATGCGCTAGACGCTATTCGGCAAAAGATCAGAAAAGGAACCTACGATTGTTTAGACAAAGGTAAAATAATTAGCTTTACCCCAGTTCGATCGTGAAATCCAGAATCTTGAGGAAGATATCGAACTTGGACGAACATACTCTCTACAAGAGTTCTTGGACGAACGCTTCCAAAGACAAGCGGAGGAGAATCAGCTTGAGGAGAAACATATCGAAATGGATGAGAGAGAAGAAGCAGCTTTAGCCCAACCGGAAGCTCAAATCCTTATGACTGATCTCTATTCCAAAACCATCATTCATCCTTCGATGGTTCCCCATTTTGGAGATAAACTCTTCACCACAGCACAACCTCAACCGGTTGATATCAACTTAAGATCTAGAGATCTTATCGCTGACGCTCCTATGTTACAACGTCCACCAATCGAGGCTGCTCGTATACGGTATACTCGTTGAACCTCCGGACAATCGAGCAGATCTTGTCCGTCGTATGATACACGAGGTCAACCTATGCGCTAGACCTTTACCGAACTTATTTTACGGGATCAAAGATCACCCCTATTATGTCCATTTAACTCAATATTATATGGTGAAACCGGAAGATCCTACACACAGTTTAAAGTTTCTACCATTGATAAATCCCCTCGATCTTGTTGAACTCGAACAACTACAGAAATATTTAGATCAATTGGTTAAAGTAAACTCATTCAGAAAACCTTATAATGTTTCAAGAATAGAAAAGGACATAATACCTCCGTATAATCTTGATGGATTTATTAAAACTCAATTAGTCCATTGGAATTTATATGTATTGTTCAAGGAATAAAGAATACATTGACTTGTTCATAAACTGACATCCTGAGTTACAAGAAGTTCATAGAAGACCATATTAATATAAAGCCAGAGAACGTGAATTAGAGAGAACAATCAAACCAAGGAAATTTCTCACTATACATGGTCAACCTACCGCTGTCGTGCAAACGACCCATCAAGGACCAGTAAGAGCTGTCGTCCTGAAACGAGCTCTAAAGGTTGTTCGCCCTCGATCCACCGATGTCGACATCGATCAACCGGGTACCTCGACCGGCGGATACACCGACCGTAATCCAAAACCTTCTGATGCAATCGTATTGCACCCTTCCCCCAGGAGTTATAGCCCTCCTAGTAAAGTGGCTCGCCCCAAAGAGAAAAGGACTCTTACTAGTCTCAAAAAACTTTGTAAACGCCGTTCATGAAAGAAGGACTGATAGTTTAGAGTATTTTTGTATTTTAGTATTTTTTTATATTTTATAGACTTAAATCCCATTTTCTGGGAGCGGTGTAAAAGCTTTTGCGGACATAACATGTCATTTTTACGCAATGCGCGGAATACTCTAAAATAGCCCTAAAATTGTTCAACTACGCGTCGGACTGAAATTAGAACCAAGATGACGAAATCTGTCAGCTGATTCTTTGTGTACGTGGAGATTCCTTTGTTTGAGCCTATTCAGCCAATCAGAGCAATCTTCCCAGTTATGCCAGTAGAGACCTACCTGTGTAAACTGGCGCATGCGCATTAGTTATTTCGTTTGCATTATCGTATTGCGCATTATCGTTTTTTCTGAGAATTAGATTCCTCTCAGAATTCTGTACTAAGTATGGTCGTTTCAGACTTTGGCCCAAGAACATCTGATGGCCTTAGTTATAAGAACGTAAATCTATTAACTTGCTTGAATCACCAAGCCATTCGACTCAATTCATACTGGTTTCACCGGAACACTGAACTTCATGAACATATACTGACTGTTCACCGCACTGTTTTAATGCTGTTTTATATTGTGTTAATTGCTGTTTATATTAATGGATGTTATATTTGGAGAATGCCGATAAATAATCGTAAACCCCTCAACTTTCTTGATTACTGGGGTAAGCGGAGGGCATGGTCTACCGGTAGCAACTGTGACTCAAATTATAGTGGTTTTTGTGTGAATTAAATGCTATTTCATAATCCCTACGTGTGTCAGTTGCAATCCTCCTTATATATGATCAAAATCAGTGACGGTCGGCAATTCAGTGTGAATTAGTGTAAAGTCGTGTGAAGGTTAATAAAGCATCTCCTAAAGAATGCGCTATTTACGAAACTCTGTGGCCATCTAGTTGTGATTAGTGTAAGTCATAACTCTGTTTTCATACTTAAAGCGCCACGTCCTAAAGGAACTGTTAATATTTCCCCGAAAGTAAATATAGTTGTCAGAGAATATATAGTAGCAATCAATAGAATAATACAAAGTAGCCTACATCGCAATAACTTCCTAGGGAACCCGAATCCAGTCTCCCACAACGTGGGTCATACGCCGCCCACGGACTGGCTTCGGTGGATGTAACTTCAGTACACCAGGTAATTGGTAAGGGCTAAAGTCGATTCATAATTAAAAAGACATTTAAATTGGCAGGTTAAACTGCTAAAGGTCTGAAAGCGCGAACAGCCACCTAGCGGCGCCGAATCATTTTCTCAAATTCGTCTGATATATTTGTTAAAACTGAAACCATATCGAACGGATGTCCTCGGTGTAGTCACATAACGCTCATGAAGTCCATATTGGTCACCACCGGTAGGACAGTGGCACAATCAATGTCCCCAAACCATCGACCAGTTTCTACCCGGAGACTCTACGATAGTAAACGCAAGCGGGTATAGCTAATCAGAAGTTTATATGGAATTCCAGAACTGTAAACTTTGTTCACATTGAGACTGAGGTTGAAGAATTTATACGTTTTTACTTTGTTGTTATCGGCTTTCTGGACAACATTCATGATACATTTTTAGATCATTATTTCGGTTTAATACTGAGAAAGACATAAACTTTTTTTACACATAAGACCCTTTGATTAAATTCAGTACAAGTCATACTTTACAGCACATCCGATGGGAGGTCATCCATTTTTTCTTCTAACAAATCTGTTTTTGCGTTCGGAAACCAGTGCTTCCATACTCGTCATTTTACTTTCAAATAAATTTAAATTGTTCTGGGTAGTTCTCCTAACATCTATCTCCTTAACCCTCTACTTCATGAATTATTATTTTTTAGTTGGAAATATTTTTCAATGTTTTTTCTGCACAAATTGGTTCAAAATATACAAAAAGTGAAAAAAAAATAATATTTTTACTCAATTTTCGTTATTGTACAGTATCAATTATGCTACAGCATGGGGATAGCCTTTCCTAAATTTGTAGCAAATATGCTACAGTTTATAATTTACACAAAAATATACTGTATATTATTATCCATAGTTTTCCAAAGTTACAACATCAAGAAGTATTATTTCAATACATAATTCATTTTGGTGAGCTTCGCAGCATAACAGAGCTTCGCGCAGTTAACAATACTGTGGTTTTTGGGGTTTAGAAATTCCTAGATTGACACCCTGCTGATAGGGGGGGGGAGGGGGGGGGGGGGGAACTTGACGCAATCAAAATTCATCCATCTCCAGGGGAATTGGACGCAAATAACAGCTGATTTCTCTCAAAAATAAAACTGTAACCTGTTCTATTGTGTTTAGTTCATTGTTTTGGTTAAAATAACGTTCCACTGTAACCTGCTCCTTTCTCAAAATTGAGAATTTAACTTTGAGGCGGGATATTAATTCGCCAAGGCGGGTTTTGCGTCCAATTCCCCCGAACGGCAGGGGGAGACAAGGGGGGGGGGGGGGGCTGTCTCCACCCTGAGTATGATATTTACCTCCTTTTGTACACCTTCCGGAGTTAATTTTGTCAATTCGAGGTCCATTTCTAGGTCGACGTGTCCCTCTCTTTGAGCCACTCTTCTTGGCATCAGATACAAAGCCAAGTCTGTTTCCGGTGAGCCTCCCGAAACGCTCCACTGCACTGTACGATAACACGCCCTAGACGAGGATCACAAGTTTACTTACAATACAATGACTTTGCAATAATAGGTAGAGCTGATAGTAATTACGACCTGCTAATGAAAGAAAGCCTCATAATCTCCCGTCACAGAAATGATCAGGTAACCCATGGTAACCTCATTCCCTTTACTTAGTTTTAGATAAAATTCACGTAAGGCCAGATCTACTGTATGTATTAATTAATTACTCTCCCGTTTAAATACTAGTATCAATTCAGTTATTTTACCATGCATTATTTTTTCTGTAGTTGAGTTGCTGGCAATTTTCGTGTTTTCATTTTCGCTCACTCAGGGTACTGGTTTGAGGGGCAGGTTCGTTTAAAGCCAGCTTGCTGGCTTTCTAGTTATAATTAATATATATATGCCGCAGAAACACATAAAATAATGCATATAACTAAAATTGAGCAATCAGGTTTGTGTTGCAACTGTTACGGACATAAGGAGAATCCCAATGTATGTAGTAAAGTATAGATAGATAACATAACAATAATTCAATTTGAGGAGTTGAATATTTAAGTTATTGACGTGATTTTGTTGTATGTAATAACTATGTATTTACATACTTGTGTCTAAAATAGCACACGTTTACAGTGTGATGATCCGAGTGGCTTTGTTACACGAACAAAAGTTAGTGAGTGAGTGAAAATAAAGCCACGAGGATCAGCAACAAGTATATATGTAGTTTTATTCCAAAATTTGAACATTACGAAATGATTGTACATATACATTGTAATTGATAGAAACTGCACAAATTATATTAGTTGCTGTATAAATAAATGTAAAAATGACATAAATTATGTTATAAATAAGTTAGCTTATATTTATCGCGGCGTTTGGAGCCATGTTATAATAATATAGCTAGGCCCTACTGGTTATTAATGGCTATACCCGGCCTACCGGTAGGTAATGCAGTAGGCCTATCTGGCTGTCCGGCAAATT